>JAMWET010002827.1:0-87500 GCA_024036415.1 Prochilodus magdalenae | reverse complement strand
CATGCCCCCAGGGCCCCATCCGCCACCCGGCGGGCACCCGGCGGGCATCGCGGCCGGACTGCCTACCGTGCCCACAGTGCCCAGCATGGGCAGCCCGTCCAGCTTCACCTTCCCCTGGATGGAGAGTAGCAGGAGATTCGCCAAGGACAGACTCACTGGTGAGGGTCCGTTTTACTATATATCTGGGATGGTCATCATACACACACAGTGTGGCATGTGGTGTGTGTGATTTGCAGATAGTAAAGCTAATAACAGCATATTTAAGTAAATACTATGACACTGTAATAGCACAGTAATGATCTCGGTTATAGCGCTTCATTAATACTAACAACAACCAACACAACACCAGCAATAAAACAATAATACAAAATACAATTATTATTATTATTATTAATATTATTGTTGTTATTATTATTATTAAATACAATGCTATTAATACTATACCATCCATAATAATGTAACACGTAGTAGCGTAATATTAATAAACAGTAATAAGGGAAAAATAAATAAATACATGCAGATTTAAGGTAAAGGTGACACGTAAATTAAATGTAGCCTTGAACTGTATGATTGCTTTGAACGCACTTACAGTTAAAGTTCAGAAAGCTTTAGATTACAATCCCATAATTCCATTGGACTGTTGCTGGTCATTGTAACTAAATGACCTTGTTGCATTATAAGTAGAATTTCCCCTTTTGGGCGGATCGGTTTGATTTTACGGTATAGCCTGTTCTGTCATATATGTAATGGTAGTTATTCTAAGCGTTAGTATTCTTATTCTGTCCCTCCGTTCAAAATGGCCTTTCACTAAAAATCGAAACATCCTTTTCCCTGTCAGTTTTACCTGATTATCTGCCTGGTGGTTGATGAGTTGGAGCCTAGAGCAGTCATACAGGAGTTCACTCTGTCTGAATTAGGCCTGCTGCTCTGGCAGATTTTGCTCTGCAGATTATCTGCAGATTTATTTAAATAAGGCGGCGATGATCTGAAATGCTTTACGATGCACACAGTTTGCACTGGAGCTGCGTTAGCCTACCCGGTTATACCAAATACTGAGAGGAGAAAAGGACTTTTATTTATGCTATAAAAAATAAAATCAGAATGTATAGAGGGGGTCTTAACTACATCTGCACGCTCAGCGCTGTAATACAAATATTTATTAGGCGTTTGTAATGGATTATATCAGGCTCTTATATCATTACTGTAAATACGCGTTATAATGCATTTTATTAGGCTCATATGTCATATGGCTTATGATGTTTATAATGACCTAAAAAAAATCAAATCTCAAACAGACTGATTCATTCGGATAAACGTGGTATTTTATTACAGCCTGCGCTGTTGGTTTACATTATCAATAACTTAAACTCGACTATTACCTCGATTATTAATCGACCTAAATAGTAAATAGCAGCATATAAAAGATATTTTTAATTCACTGAAATGAGATACCAGTAAAGAACGGACGGTTCTGCCTCGGGAACGGCACAGGTTTTGTTCGTACAGTCGAGGCCTACCAGCAGTGCAACTAGCACAGCGATAAAGAGGTCAGTTGTTTAGGAAGACTCCGAAATAAAACAATGAGAGTAAATAGGGCACAAGTACGGTATCACTTCGTAAGGTTACAGTCCGTATAAGGCCAGCACGACTTCACTTCGGCAATGACGTCACCCATATTAAGATGAACATGAAGAGCAATATGGATTTCTCCACATTAAATATTCACCAAGCCGCTTCATCCTCATTCATTATTAAAATGAGAGAATGATATGTCAACTGGAAAAGCTCTTTTGTAAATATGCTTATCAATTTTACTCATAGTCACTTTGGGCCACTCGTTTAATGTGTTTTATCTTAGCCGTGTGTTTGAACGGCTCAGCAGTTGCGCAATGGCCCCGTGCTTTTTCAGCCCTACTGCTGAGTGTTATGCAGTTTCATGATACAGTTTTAAAGCTGATTATTATTCTTTCAGGCTTCTGTTTTTTCTTTTTCATTTTGATCTTTTTTTTGAATCCTGCCGTTAATAAGCCCCTAAACACAGCGAGCCTTATATGTGGTTTTCAGGTCGGGCAACAGCAAAGGTATATTCAGACCCAGTTATACTTTCTTTCTTTCATTCATTCATTCATTCATTCATTCATTCATTCATTCATTCATTCATTCATTCTTTCTTTCTTTCTTTCTTTCTTTCTTTCTTTCTTTCTTTCTTTCTTTCTTCGTTTCACTGCAGTAATACAATAAGAAGCTACAGTATTTATTTATTTATTTATTTATTTATTACCCGAGTATAATATTCTAGGAATCTCCAGTGTTGTTTTATAGTCTCATCTTTACACCTAATACTGCTGTTGTCTGTAATCTATGGTAATGTAGCGCAAACACACAAACTGAAGCACACACACAGAGACACAAACACAGACGCAGAGGCACACACACACACACACACACACACACACACACACACACATTAGTATTGTATTTTACAATTAATAAAACGGAAGGATAAAAACTTCTTCCGTTTTATTAATTGTATTATACAATACTACTTATATATTATATATTATTATATTATATATAAACAGTAATAAGGGAAAAATATTATATTATATATTATATTGTATTATATATATATACAATACTATACTATATACTATACTACTGCTATACTACTATATATATATACAATACTATATATATAAAGTAGTATTGTATAATACAATCATTAAAATGGAAGGAGTTTGTTTTCCCGGACGCTAGTATTTAAACATTACAGCATTTGTTTTGTTCGGCAGTGTGTTCTTCATCTACTCCAGCGTCACGTCTGCATTTCCCATCATGTGTCAGAGTAAGCCCTCCAGTCTGAGACCTCATATTCACCACCAGTCACACCAGTCCGGTCTGTGGAGGCTGAAACGCAACACCATGCGCCTTTTCGTTAATTGACTCCTCGGCAGTTCGCGAGTTTATTATGGCCTAAAAATGCATAAACAGATCGGTCCCTTTCCAGCCTGTAAACAGAGGTGCTCTTATCCTCAGCGCGGCCTTTATTCTCTCAGCCGCCGTTTACCGCACGGTGTTAACAGCCTAGACCATCAGATGAGCTCTAAACATCTTTAAAATAGACTCCGCACGAAAATGCGCCATGCCAAGGCTGGGGTGGGGTGGGGGGCAAGCATTTCACACTCTCACCACCTGCCCTCTCGCTTTCCGCTTTGTCCGTATTCACACACACGCGCATCAGCTCCCCTCGCCACACGAGCCCGCTGAAGTTGTTCAGATGGCCCCGTGGCTCAGGAGGCTGCGCCGCAGATAGCGCAGATAGCGCCGGGCGAGAGAAACAGGGGGGATGAAATTGCATGTGGACGGCGCTCCATCTGAAACGACAATGATCATCTTCATCGGCCATAAATACAGATGGTGGCGAAGGGGCGAGCAGGCCGTGTAGTCATGGTGACACCGCCTGTAAGCGCTCCCTCCCCACCCTGACAGTGACTTTATTTGATTGGATGGGCCAGGTCCCCGGTCTGAGGGAGGATTTAAAAGCGCGCTCTGTTTTGCCTCCGCGAGCATAAATAGCGATAAATGCCAATGTTATATTTCAATATCCTCCCTCCATTGGATCCATTACATGTATATTTATTAGATTGCAACAAAGGTAATATTCGCAGCGGGGAAGGCAGACACTGTCGCATGAAGGTGGTATCGCGTATAAATGATTTTATTGCTGTCCGCATATTCTCTGAGGCAGGGGCTGATTTTCTGATGTGCCCACGCTAAATTCTATTACAGCGACATGTGATTTAGAGCCGTCCCTGCTGGCTCGGGCGGACAGGGCTCGCGCTTTCTGGCTCCTCCGTATTTATGTGGGGGCAAGCGGGGGCTTCTTAGGGATGTAAGGGCGAAGCTTTCGTCACTCCGGACCTGGTAAACGACTTAAGGAAGTGGTGTTTTAAAGCTTTTAAACTCGAATTTTGGTTCAAGGCAACATCACTAAGTCTCGGAATAAGGCTCGAGCCAGACACGTACGGTTTAAGGGGGGATTTCATGCGGAAGATGCTAAAGTCTTTTAGAGTTTCCTCACTAAAAGGTGACCAGCTGACTAGTGTCTATGATTATATATAAACCATGCCTTAGACACTAGTCATATATGTATACGTGTTCATGCATGGCGGAAGGGTACACGCAGGGCGTTCATAGACAAAATAGGCCCGAGAGAAAACTTATTATTTCCATATTCACAAGCACGTTTTCTATTATATTATCAACAATACATATAAAAAAGATCAACATATGAACATAGGTTCACTGGTGGTTTTGAACAGCAAATAAAGAGTTTAGATTAGTGTTGATTCCGGATTCCTAGCACTAGCATTGTCGACATTCAGGGTCAATACGTTTCTCTTAACAAGCTACTCTGAAAAATATAATTATAATCTGAATGTTTGAATTATGAACAGGTTTTTGTTTCTGAAGCTATTTTGATTTTTCCTCTGTGGACAGTTTTTGCACCCACAGTATAATAACACATTCCATTTGCATTATAGGATTTGTTGTATATCAATGTCTGAAGAAAAACACATCTCCAAAAATAGAAACTTTACAGGAGAGTGCAAAACCCAGATTGAATTGTAATGTAATACAATTGTGGGCCATTTTTGTTGGCCCATTAATCATAAAATATTCACACAGTGTAAAAAGCAACTGCTGTGTTCAAATGATGCATAAAAGTAAAAATCGACAAAAATTAGAGATACATGGTTTTCTTTGGACAGTGACGATAAATCCAGTTTACAAGGGGCTGTAGACCATCATATAATTCTCTTTATGGCATAAATAAATTTTTGCTATAAGTATGGAATAGATATTTTAATATCTATGAATTAATTGTAAGTAGTTTGCTGGCTGCTGCTTATGCAAACCGACTTTGTTTTCAGCAGAGCCTCGGCTGCTACCACCCCATGGCTTGAGTCCTGCTTTAGTGTAATAAGGCATTACCCTCATATCAGATTGATTATGTCATGACCTTGACAGCCTGTCACTCAGACTCAGTGCTTTAATTAAAAGCAATCAGGCACAATTATGCACAGGAATGAAGAGACTGTGCCTTTAATCACATCACAAGCCTGTTGGCTAGCCTTTCCATTAAGGTGGACAGCGAACTAATGAGGACACTGCAGTATTCTGATGGAAGTAAAAGCGCAGTCCGAGATGCAGCCAATAATGTGATTAAAGAAAGATTGATTGAGTTTTTGTCTGTTTGTCTTTTCAGATTTAGAAATAAGGTCAGACTGAAATAGTGGACACCTGACTTTTTTTTCCTTATAGCCAGAACAGATCCAGTGTCTGCCCTTATGTCCTTCTTCCTGATTTGACCAGCGTAAACATGCGAAAGGTCCCTTTGAGTTCCACCGGCTGCCCAAAGGGGCATGCACGTGGAACTTGTGTTACACAGGAGCGTGTCTGAATGCAGAGGATCCTTTAGCGTATCCACGCAAAGACTTTTACAGAAGTCCAACACGGTATTATTTGTACACTGGCTTGCCAGTGGGACCAAACCAGACACTCTATCTCCCTCCACATGGGGAACTTGTACTTTTAGGTCAGCTGGACTCAAGTTACTAAAGCTTTGAGCTTCGTTTCAGAATGAAGGTCATCTTCTTGCTGTGTTCAGAACATATTTCCCGTTTTTACGCTGCATCTGGATATGTCAGTTAGCAACATTAAATGGGCTCGCAGCACACTTAACCTTGTGTTGCAGTCTTCTGCAGATGTGGCTGCTGGGGACCACATTTAACAGTATATCTGAATCCTGTAAAACTTTGTGCCAAGAGGAGTAATGAGGTTTAATTCAAAATTCTTTTGGATATATGACCAGTAGAGCAGGAATGATGCTTTGAAAGTGCTCAGACTGAACCAGCAAGAGTTTCATCCTGTAATTCGAATGAGTAGCTTCACAAAATTGAACAGAATCATCCACATCGTGCTTTTACTTTTGCTTCTCCTTTAGAATAGATAAGGATGGCACGTACAGCGTAAACACCATGCACTCTGTCTCTGCTGGGGAGCCATGAAAAATATACACTGTGAAAAAAGAGCAGCCTAAAAAATAATTCTGATTTGTTGTAAGCAAGTGAATACATTTTACTCAAGTACAAAACTTACTTTGGTTTAAAGAATCCTTTGTTCTCTTTATAGGTTGAACAAATTTAATAAATGTAATGCATTTGCTTGTAACAAGTTACAGTCATTTTTCACACTTTTCACAGTGTAGTTAAATGACTTGGATGTGTAGTTTGACAGAAAGTTTTAAAAGTTGTTATAGAATTTTTACATGGTGTGGAAATCCATCCATTAAGAAGGTTTTGTACCCTTGTAGGTCTCATTTAGAGAAATCACAAATGGCCTATGCGTTAGAGCTGTAAGGTACAGTGCTATATAAAGACCTAAGAGAGGTACCAGAGAAAACAATTAAATAAATAAAATGATAAGTATGTAAGCTTTTATTCCCTTTAGAACAAAACTAATATTACAGTACACACTAATTTCATGTCAGTGTGTTCGTTTAAGCATTTCCAATCTTTACTCAAGAAAGCCCAACATTGTTTGTAGTGATCTGATGATCCAACACCTGTTTGGGGAAATTAGTCCTTGACTGAACGTGATGGAGGTGCAATTTAACAAATCCATGCCATGTCTGGAGTGCACAGAGAAGTCAGGAAGCTAGCTCAGGAGATATCAACCACTAGAAATGAACACTATTAATGTGATTAGGTGTGTAAGGTATTTGTACAGTACTGTATATGTACAGTATTTTTTCAAGTATGACCCATTCATTATTCTCTGTTCTAAATAAGCATGTGACATTGTTGTATAATTATTCATTATTGTTTCCACAGGGCTATTTAGGCTGTTTTAAAGGCTGACATTTTTTATAAAAATCTAGTACTACCGTTAATGAGATCATTCAGAGAGGTTTATATAGGTGATATATTTGATTGTAGAGGAACTTACTCAGAGTTCTTTTTAGTGTTCATAGATAGAAATCAGGGGGAATCAGAAAGTCTAATGCGCAATGTCAGTTTATATATCCGAAATGATCAGTGCTAAAGCTAAATCTAGCTGTATTGTTATCTACAGAAAATAGATTTAAAAAGGTATATTTTAGGACCAAAGTTTAATTCATAGCTATTGTAAAACAGTGTGTCATGCATCTCACTGCGTATTAGTAACCATTTACCCCACTAACTTTCTGTGAGGGAACTTCAGTGACATTAAACTCTTTGGGATGCTGGTTTCTATGACCACTGTGAATATTTCTGACACTGTAAATTTCTATACAAGCATTTTGCATCAAACCTCTCCACAAACGACTTTGTTTAACATCTTTAAAGAATGGGGTAGTTTGAAGTGGAATTCACATTTAATGTGATTTGTTTTCATCATTCTGTAAATACCTAGGTAAAAATGTACTGATATTTTCCCCAGTATTAGTCGACCTGAGAAGATCCCCTCCCCCCATACCCCAACTCTCGCACACACATCGACGCACAATGCAGAATGGTGTGAACAAGACACTGGGCTGAGATGTAGTTAAGCTCATATCAGTTACCCTCTATTGCTCCAGTGAGCAGCACAGACTATGTGCTGGCTCCAGTCAGAACTTAAGACAGAACATAACTCCCCCCCTTCCCATCCACAGACATCATGCCTGCAAGCTGTGGCTGAAAGTTATCTGCACGAGCTCCTTCAGCACTTTTAGCATAGAGAAACTTACATACTGACCGATAAAAATAGCTAAGTGATGTGCTCAACCAGTAAAATTAAAACTGATCTGAACATCGCATGATAGTCATTTGTGCATAGGGTCTAAGCACAGTGTGTCTCATAATTTTATCTATTCTTAGCAAACAATACCCGATATCCGCAGTATTTTAGATGGTCTAAGAGGCTACAAACATCACATTATTACACATTGTATCAGTAACTTACCATGGGGCATGTATTGGCATCAGGACAAAATCAGCAAAATGCTGGAATGGATATTAGGCAATGTGAGAATGACTCGGATCCAAACCTGCAATAAATCTATCCTGAAACCGCCACGCTGGTATTGTGTGATGGGATGTTTTTATCTGTGTATTCTTTCCTGTAAGCTGGTTGGAGTTGAAGATGATGGAGCCTAGTTTCAGTATGCATGAAGTGAGGGATATGATTGCGGATAAAAGCTGCCAATTACAACATTAATTATAAAATGTACATAATAGACCTAATGGAATTAGTTATAATAAAGGAGTTTCTAAATATTAAGCATCCATTAAGACGTTAATATATGAAAGTACAAAATTCATACTCAGCATCACGATTTTGATACACCCTAGTGTAGACAGCACAGCTGTATGGCTGGTTGGTAGGCTCTGTGATACTAGGTCTTTAATACAAACTCACAAGTTGTTAAAACTCCTAATATACTACATAACATACAATATATCTTCGACGTGAGATAGCAGGAGTATAATGAACTGATGAAATTTACAGCTGTGACCTTTTTTTCTTGAGGAGATTGTGTATGGTTCACTTAAGTTCAAAACAAGATTCACTTAAATATTCACTCAGTGATGTTTTCTGAAACATCTGTAAAAATTACACACTTTTTAAAACTCCAGGATAAATTCCACGTGTATACCATTTCATATATTTGAGTTTGTGAGTGTAAACTATATAACCGAAGAAGAATAAACCTGTGCTTTACGTTGATACCTTTGGGATTTGCACGGTCAGTAAAGCCATATATAACCCAAAACATGGCCAAATGATCATAATAAATTACCGTACCAGAACCGCACGCCGCCCAAGCGGAAAAAGCCGCGCACCTCCTTCAGCCGCGTGCAGATCTGCGAGCTGGAGAAGCGCTTCCACCGGCAGAAGTATCTGGCGTCTGCGGAGCGCGCGACACTCGCCAAAGCGCTCAAGATGACGGACGCGCAGGTCAAGACCTGGTTCCAGAACAGGAGGACAAAATGGAGGTTAGGACCTGCTCTTCTGTACTTCAGCGCGGCTCTTCTCTGGACGGTGCTCACGCAGCACTTTCCTAATATAGACACATAAACAAGAAATGAAATGAAGTATCATTCAAATACTACTGTAGACAGCAAAGGAGTAGTGACGTCCATTCAAATAAGTTAACAGCTGATTGAGGGAATAAAGATAAACACGTGTGTAGATTATTTAAATATTGGTGGTGAGGATTTGAATATGACATTTGAATTGTAAAATCGCATTTGTTTTTGTTATTATTTTGTTTTCATTAAATAACACTGTAAATATACTGACTCTGCTTAGTGGTTAGTTATCTCTATCTCTGTTCTAGATTTAGTTATCACTGTGTAACCTGCCCTTTTAAAGAAGCTTAATTAAGCTTTAAGGGAACGGAGTATACACTACGTTTAGACACCAGTTAAACGTTAAGACAAGGTTACTGATAAAGGTATTTAGCTTTACCTTAGAATAAAAGTGAAGACATAAAATTATAAAACCTATTAAAACAGCATTCATGGAATTTTTGCAGTCACCTTAAAAATCTCCAAAATGGAACTTCATAGGAGGATAAAACTTTCTTGGCATCCAATGGAGGTTTTTTTTGAGAAATTCAAAAGGAATCATCCCTTTTTCAGTATGAATAAACCTAATTTGCTTGCAAGAAATAAGATAATAAAAAAAAACATTAGAAAAAGATACATAAATAAATATATATATATATGTAGAAGGCAGTTCAGGGTTTTAGTAATGGCTACTTTTTATATCAACATCTTAAACCACACTTGCCTATTTTTTAATCAGTCTATTTTTTAACAGAATAGTTCTGTTAGAATGCAGCAGAAGGGAGAAAGAGTAGAAAACAACTGTTAAATAGATTTAAGGTAAAAAGGCATGGTAAGGGGGGTTATTATAAATGGGTAATGCTAAGAGAGCCTGGGGATATTAGGACTTTTGTCATGGTTGTTCCAGTGTTAGAATATTAAAGCTTGAAGATCATTACTCAAAATGGAGGCTAGAAAGTGTACTTCTGTGCTCACGCAGCACTTTACTCATATAGACACAAAAACAAGAATGAAATATCATTTAAATACTAGAAATAGAGGACTAGTAAAGTCAATTCAAAGTCAGCAGTTGATTGAAGGAATAAAGATAATCATGTTTGTGGATTATATAAAGATATGTTGATGGTGAACATTTGAATAATTGTAATATTACATATACATTATTTATTTATTTATGTATTTATTTATTTGTTGATTTTTCACTCTAAACAACACAGTAAAATGTACTGCCTCTGTTTAGCGGTTAGGTATCTTTTTCTTAGTTCTAAATTTAGGTTTAATGACAGTTACTATGTGGTTCTTTACCGGCATATCTTAATATTGCTATTAAGGATGGCTCTATACAGTCCAGAGTATTGTCATTATTGGATATCTCCTTGCTTACAATCACTTTTTCAGAAACAGATAACTCCTATAACACCAGTGTATTGGAGAAGCTTTTTAAATGATCAAGCTCATAGCACTTTATTGCATACAGTATATTACCATGCAAAAGTACACACTAGTGGTCCTGCACTTAATTTGCTGTAAACATAGTAAGTTAAAGGCATGTTGTTCAATAATGACCATGAAACTGTAGATGAAACTTTCTTTGTTTCTGCTGGAATCAAACCCCTCCATGGGCTCCCCTTGGTATAGGACGGCAATTCAGTGCGGCCCTTAACATGTGCAGTAAAGTTGATGCAGCGAAACCGCTTCAACGTGCTGCGTTAAAATTGAACTCACAGCACGAAAACAGGATCGCAAGGCACACATATAGCCTGTCGTGAGAACGATAAAGAACCGGAGCTTTTAGATTGCAGACATTTGTTAAAATTTGGGATCTATCAGCTTGATCTCCTGTTGGCAGTAAATGTTGGTATTTCTGTGCTGAGAAAGCCCCCCAGCTCAGCCAGGAGTGAGGTTCGTTGAAGAGGGCGTTGTGTGCCTCCTGGTAAAATAAACACTTTGCTTTTGCTGAGCTCTGCTAAATATTGTTTTTCCCCTTCATCTTCTTTGGACACCGATTTCCTTGACCAAGCAGAAGCGCTGCCGCTTTTAAGAGCCTGTGTCGAAACTTGCTTTCTAGTGCATTATGGAGCCCATAGGTCTGAATAATTGAGTGCATGTCCATCCTTTCTCTTTAACCCAATATACCTGTTGCTGTTGGCTCTTTCAGAACAAATGAGTGTGCAATCTAATTAAGGGCAGGCTTACTTACCTCGGTTTTTATCAGTGAGCTGCAGCGGGCAGGAGAGCTGCTGCTGAAGTTGATGTATTTATAATGAAGCTGAGTCATGGCCTTTAAGGAATTTAAATTGATTAAGGTCATTTTGATGTGTCAACTCAATAGCATCTTCTTTTCTTCTTCATTGACGCGCAAGCCGGATGAGTTGCTTGCTGCTGTTAAAAATCAGTCGACAGTTTTTTTTTTCTTTCCTGGGATTTATCAAACATATCTTGGATCTTTATGTTTCTGTTTATTTATTTACTTTGTTTTTCAGGAAGCTGTCACACAAAACATTCATTCTGAACAACTTTGTTATCGGTGCAATAATAATAAATACAAACACGTGCTGATAAACAGAAGCACATTTGCATCCTAAAGTTTGGGCATCCCATCAAAGCATGACATGGAAATAAGTTAACATACCCTCTGCAGAGAACACACCTCTGCACACTCTACTGCACAGTTACTCTAAAATTGTTGAATTTAACATATATACAAATAACACATAATTATGACAACATTAAATGTGCCTGTCCAAAAATTATAGTTTTTAGGTCAGTATGACAGAAAAAAAGACTTTTAAACTTTATTTTATTGTAGTTTTACTTATTTTCACTTCCAAAATCATAATGAACAGAGCATGAAATTGTGTACTAGGGTGTTTAAACCTTGCGTATGACTATCTAGAAAATGAACATAATTACTGGTGTTAATTAGTAAAAAGCTGTATTGGATTCCAAACTTATTACATACTGAGTTTGAGAAGTTACAGGACAGAGGTTCTTACTAGGTCTTACTATGATGTTATAGTTATCATAGTAAATTACGTCACTGTATTTTCTGAGCGCATTCTGGATGCCATCAGTTTGTGCATGTGTCATTATAAAGAGAAGTGCACTGTGTGAAACGCTGATTACAAATCATTGTGCTCTTGCTTTAATACCTTCTTTACTTTTTGATGCATTTTTGAAATTCAGCTTCACTGGTTATTCTTCTGAAGTACTAAACATAGGCATGCATATGTTGTGTACTGTGAGGTTGTCTTGAAGTTTCGATAGTTATCATATACGTTATCATATATTCCATATGTGTGCAAAATCTACACTTGTGAATATGAAATCATATCATGAAATCAAATCCCATATCATCACAAGTATGTGAAAAATAATGTATGAAGTATGTAAAAACTGCACGCCTTTATTCACATGTAAAACACGTGTTTTTTTTTCTGAACTGCTTACCTGACGGGTTTTGTTACTGTGTCAAAGCTAAATAAACTTGGAACAAATGAGAAGTGCCACAGATTGGACTAGAGAACTACCACCACTCTGTTTGCTCCCCAAACCTTTAACATAACATAATAGAATAATATTCTTGAAAAGCTGCACATAAAATGAATACAGCAAGACTAGTAATTAAGCATGTACTAATTTTGCCATATGTCTCTAACCAGCAAGAATGAAGCATGTATTTGTGTACCATATGGGCAACAAGCCTGCCATCAAATGAGCAGCGTGCAATCACATTACAGTGATGCAGTTAGCTATAATGGGTGTTTAATGGGCGCTGGCATGGTAAAGAAGCTAAAAAGCTGGCATGCATGTTTCAGTATTTCAGACTGTCAAGGCTGACTTTCTCCGACTAAGATTTATTAATGAGTGATTCATGACATACATCAGTGTTTACATTACATTATTTTACGACCTCTCGCCGCAGGTAGTTTCTGGGAGATGCCTTCAGGTACTTCAGTAGCTTTCCCACAACAATAGTTAGGAATGTTGTCACTGTGCTCTTAATCGTGAACATGGTTTCAGTGGCTAATTGCATGTAGGGACTATGATTGTATCTCATTTGGTATAAATGAATTTGCAATGATAATATGCCTATAAAAACAAGCTCATATATGAGCCAGATGGCACAGACTGCCTCAAGTACTTGTACAAACAGGATTTAAAACGAGCACAAAAAAAAGCAAACAAAAATTATTATGCCACATGGTCCGTTGCAAATGCCTTCAGTACACGCCTTCCATTGACTGATCTGTTCATTGCAGAGAGATGCAGATTGCGTAATGCTCCAAACATTGTTGACTGCTCCTTTCTAAAAAGGAGACTGGTAATATAAGTCTACTCATTTAAACTTTTTATTTGAAACTGAATGTTGTCATCATTGTCTCTCCTAAAGCTAATACTGAAAAGAGACTTGCACATATTTCATGCAAACTTTAGCCATAATTTGTGGGGTTTTAGATCATTTACAGCCCAAATATATGCTACTTTTTTCTTTTTGTTCCATGGTGTACATCATTATAAGTGGGATATATATATGTGTGTATTATATTTACTGCCAAAAATATTAACAATGATCAATACTCACTCACTCATCTTCTAAACTGCTGTTTCCACAGAGGGTGAGAAACACTTTTATTCAACATGTGAACCTGTGCTGAGTTAAAGCCAATTAAACAGGCCTTATTTTACTCCTTGTGCTATTAAACATTCTGTTGGTCAATGTTCTTTAAGTAATACCAATATCAGATCATTTAGTACAGTAACAACAACGCTTTGCCCAACTGTAGCATCCAATTTATCCATGTGGCTAATTGCATATACTGCATTTGGCTGTTGCTTTTACATTATAAATGTAGCCACATTTTATACCTCACAAAACTCATATCAGATCAGTATATTTGTGTATATTTGTGTGGTAAAAGCCCTGCACACTTATGCTTGGCCCTACAAATTGTTTCTTGGTGCAATGTTTTGGGCTTTACAGTTATCATCAGCTGCTCATCAAAGCCCTATTAAAAGCTATATGCAAAGGCACTTACCCTTTTTTCAGTGTTCTTTGTTGTACTACATGGGGAGGTGCAGACTGATCGGTGATGTTTTCCACTGTTTATGATGTTTCCATGAACTAGAGCTGCAGCTGAGTTATGAAGAGTGTCAGCTTTCAGAAACATGAAAAGCAAACAGTCAAAAGCCTTTGTATTTTCTCTCAGAGGGTTACGCAGTGCTATATGCAAATCCATATATTTATTGTGTTCCATTGCGTGTGTATTTATTTCTCTCCTTCATCTCTGCCTTCAGGAGACAGACGGCTGAGGAGCGAGAGGCGGAGAGACAGCAGGCCAACCGCTTAATGCTTCAGCTCCAGCAGGAGGCTTTCCAGAAGACCCTGAGCCAACCCCTCCAGCCGGACCCTCTCTGCCTCCACAACTCGTCCCTCTACGCCCTGCAAAACTTACAGCCCTGGGCAGAGGACAACAAGGTGACCTCCGTCACCTCTGTCGCATCCGTGGTCTGACCCACGCCTGCCATTTGTGTTTGTTAATGAGAAAGGAAAAAGGATTTCATAGTCAGGGTGTAATAGGATTATGGGACGGCAGTTAGTTGGGGGGGCATTTTGGGTGGATCTCAGACACGCTCATTTGGACTGGTTTCAGGAGCCTTTATTCTAAGCCATAAGTTAAAACAAAAACAAATAAACATATTTATTTTGTGAAACTCCAGCAGAGAATCTCACCTCACACAGTCCCTGGTGTGTTCTTTTCCATTCACACATACATATATATATTAATATAAAGTACATGGAAAGAAATAAGGGTTTATTTTCAATGATGGTGTGGATTCAGCTTCCTCTTCGTAATGAGATAATGCTGGCTGGGAAGAAATGTGGGGGAGGTCAGTGACAAATGAGTATGTTGTGCATTTCATCATTCCCAAATGGACTGTAACAGAAAAACAAAACAAACACACCCCTATTGCTGATAAATATTGTTGTTCCCACCTGAATCCGGTCATTTGTTTCATCCCTCACCCTCCGTTTTCGCTCCTCTTCCTTCAGCTGCCTGTCTAACAGAGGGCGGGACTGCGTTGTCCCTTTCGACCTGAAACCCCGCGGAGCTGTATGATGAATTTCATCCATCAAGACGGCTGTTTGTCTACGTGCCGTTTGGCATCGGCCAGACCGACGCAGCCATTGACTCGTTTGTTCTTGTTGTTTTGCTTTGAACTCTGTAAGATGTGTTTGTGATGCATGTTGACCGCGTCTCCTGCGCGTACACAGGGACTGAAGACTTTTGTCGGTTTTGTCCAGCTGGAGTCCTCCTTCCCCACCTGAACTTTGCAAGCAATTACGGACGCGCTCCCTATGTATTCCTTCATGACATGACATTTAAAGTCGTTTTATATTAAACATGATTGTGACTTCTAACAAAATTACACAGAATCCTGCTTTTCTTTTTTTGGTTCTTTATCTGCCCTGTAACTATACACCTGTGCTGTTGTTTCTATTGTCAGTGCTTTGTTTGAAGGCTTTGAATGAGGTGGGTATAAAAGGTGATATGTCAGGGTGTTTTGTTGCTCTTGACCTATGCCCATCCAGACACTGTAGGCGCGTAAACAAGCGTTATCATCTCAGTAAAAAAGAAAAAAAAATAGAGTCAAAACAAAAAAATGTTCTCTCTGGATGCCGCAGCACAGCACTATCAGGGTTAATCTCCAGCGCAGGGGTGTAGACGCACAGCTCTGTTCTCTGCACTAAATGAGCCTTCACACTCCTCAGTACACATGGCTGCCTCTCCCAGGAAACGCTGAAGAAGTAAACTGATTAGAGCGGTGTGTGTTGCGCAGCCTCCAGCCCCACCAGAGAATCCACAGTGGCATAAATCACGGGCTGCGGTTTGAGTTGAAAAACATGACATTCACAATACTATAGACCGGCCCAGCTCTCTGCTCTTCTCCCTATCCAAACTCTTTAAACTTGAATGTTCTAGGCTTAATATTAATTCACTCCTATGACACTGAAAGGGTGTGTGGTTATGGGAGTGTTAATAGGGCCTAAGGGGTGAAGAAGTTAATTCTGTTTAGTCAGTAGGTTAACACAGAAAGGAGCCTGATGACCACTTTTTTTCTCATTCATTTCCTATAAGTTGACTTTTTTTTATATAAGAACACTGATATATTCATGTCAACTTTACATTACATTAACAAACTTACCTTATGTCAAGGTCCTCAAGATGCTCAGATGTGATGGGTTTTTAGGAGAGAAATGTTGAGCTTCTAGGGGTCAGTGGCTGGGTTCTTAAGAAAAACACGAAGAACTTTCTTAAATATAATTTTCATTAAAAAATTTTACTCTTAAGAAAGCCTGAATCATTTTCTATGCTAGGCTGTCATATTGCATTTTACAGTTTACCATATACAGATGCAGTAAATCGTTAATGACCATTAAGTGACCATTAATTGCACTATTACCGGGAGAAGTGAGAGTCTTTTTTTGCAGCTCATTAGTAACATGTCTGCTAGACACGTGAATGAATTTCTTGGAAGTCGGAATTGCCGCAAAAGTACATGACCAGGTAGGGCGTGAGCATTTGCATGTTTTTGAGAGGGCTTTGTGGATTTCCCTCTTTCCAAAACCCACAAAACTTCCATGTAAAACACAGAATAATGGAAAACAGCTTTGCCATATACTTTCCTTAATTAGACAACTTTCCTATTTTACAGGTGAACTTCACTCAGAAGTCTACTGAACTCCTGAATGGAATATATGTAGGTTGTGTTCCAATATACTGTCTGATAACTTCAGAGTAAGATGAGTCTGAGGTTATTGTAAAGCTAAGAAAACATTTAAGAATGCGTTTTTAAGACACCACTTGTACTTAATATGAAAGAAAATAAAAGAAAAAAGTCACAAAAAAAACAGAAAACACTAAAGGGCTATTTGAAGAATAACAATGCATCATATAATGTCTTGAGAGTGACGTTTATAAAAACATAATTAGTGAAAGCATTTAGTGCATCTATTGTATAAAAAGTTAAAACCATCACAGATTCCTGCTCTGTTCATTTTCTATTAGAGGTGGAATTAACCCAATGTCCTTTTTAAGTTAGACAAGTATTTTTTACAGAGTGTGTTGACACGAAGGTTTCCACCTTTAGTTGTGTAAAACCTGAGCTGGTGTTGTTGTCTTATTTATTCACATTATAATTGCAGAGTTTCCAGGTGGTTGGACTGACATTGTGCCATTAGTGACATTTCACATTACCAATTGCCTTTCCTCTGGTTAAATGTGTTCACCTTATTTTCAAAGAGCTGGGCGTATCTTTTATCACTCACATTAGTCATTTATAACTGACTGGTTAGTTGGATTAGTTTACTTGGTTTATTGAATGCTGTGATCTGAATTGATGTAAATACTACATTATACTATATATATATATATATATATATATAATATATATATATATATATATATACACAGTATTCTATAAACATCGCTCAGAAACCACATTGAGGATTTTAGCAAAATTACTTCCGTGGATCTGACAGTATCTATGATTATATCTACACTCTCAGAAAAAAAAGTACTAAACTCACTGGGCCGGTACACCTCTTACCACAGGAGTGATACTATCAGGGACACGTTTTCCAAAGTTAGGGAACATAAATGTATCATAATGCTCTGCACTTACATTCTTAATTTATATAAACTCTGTACACTGTTCTGTCTGTCCTTGCCTTTTACTGTATTGTCCTGTTTTGAAACATCAGATTACGAAGAGGTACAAGTACGCAGCCTTCTCCTGGGGGAAAACTACACAGTTGGACCATAAACCCATGGCTGTACCTTTTAACGCTTACACTGTTTGTACCTTGATGAATGAAAACTGTACCTGCACACTACTGCTTCTTCTGAGAGTGACACCATCTAATAAAACCAGGCTCAGCACTTTCTGTCACACCAGAACACAGAACTACCAGGTGCTGAAAAATGTGTTTTATAACGGCTGCTTAGTGCCTCAAAGCCCTGTCATAACAGTGCTGCGTGTATGCATAAACCGAAACTAGACTCTGTGGAGAAGTGTTTTCTTTGTTTTCAAATACACCTGTTTTCGGGGTCAGTGCCTCCATCCCAACAAAAACAATGTGCGCTTTCTTAATTCCCTTTCTGAAGCACCCCATTTCCATACTGTGCGAGTTCTCAGTGTTACAGATAGGTCCGGTTTAGCAGTTGAATGCAAAGCAGCTGTCTAACTTTAGCTTTACCTCCGCTCCTCACTGGTTTAGTCAGGTCTGATGATGTCTCGCCTGGTTTAGATCCTGTCAGTATGGGCCGGTTGCCCCAGCGACGCCTCCTTCACCCCCATTTCCTCTGCCAGCCCTTGAACGGCTTTCATCTCGCTGTCTCTGCCGCCACGCCGACGTGACTTGGCTGCTTTTGCTGAAATTCCTCTCGCCCACTGTTTTCAAAACCTGGTATTGTGTTTGGCTACAGGTGCTATGAGCTTCTCCAGTGATGTGTTGTTTTTTTCCCTCTCTCTTTTTCTTTTTTTACAGCCTACCTGAGGGCCTCCCTATTTTCCCATAAAGTGTCACCACACAAGAAGCTGTAGGTTTAAAGCAAGCCTGTATCACACTTCCTATCTTGCTTCATGTTTGCAGACAGACTCCTGTGTTTATCGGCCGGCAAGAGTACATAAGACCTACTGCGCTCCTCCTAAAGGGCTTCTGTGAGGGGGCTTTCATCGGGTGCTTAACTGACTGTAGGCTTGTTGACTTCACGATCTATAGAGGCAATGAAAAACAGAAAGAATGTAAAGGCTCTCCGTACACAAATAACCCAGACAAGGCTGTCATGGGTCTATGAACAATGCTGCAGGAAAGATATAAAGATTGTTTGGTGTTTTTCTCTGGCAATCAAACTGTAGTCTGCTATATGATGATACCCAGTACACTACACAACCTCTCCAAAATTACCAGGTCAGAAAAATGCACCATTAGGTCACTCAATTATAGAAATAACACTCCATTTGCACAACTAGCGATATCATTAAAGACAGGCCTGGAGGTGTTTCACAAACCATACGTTTTTGGTTATTGTTAACTTGGAGGAGAAAAGAAACACATTCTCTTTGGCCAAAACTCAATTTGTTGTTTAGGTTATGAAGCTTAACGAGATGTCCTTCTTTATGAAATACTCCGCATGCGACTTTCGTGCATTATAGAGTTTAAAACTTACCCTTATGATCTACAATATACACATTATATATCGCTACTGGTACCTTGAATCTCAAACGCAAAATATTTTCATTAGAGGAATATATACATATGTTAATGTCTATGTAGTGTAACCAGACGTATTTCTTTAGCCCATTCATTACATAAAATGTAAAGTAAAATGACATTTTCAAATTTATATCAACAACTGAATAACCATCAAAGTGGAGTTAGGTTTTGTTCTGTCAACATGTGTTATTATATATTTACATATTTCTATGTGTGTAGTTTTACATAATACATAGTAGTAACATAGAATACAATAGCCTCCAGAGTAGAGGTTGTCAGTGTTAAAGTGTTTAATTGCTGTCATGATTAACATACACCAATTTACTGAGACAGGCTCCCAATATGCTTTTCTGAGCATGTCATAGATTTCATCCATAAAACTAAGCAGTTGCATAAAATGTATTGACATCAGGCGCCTGCAGGTGGCGTTGCACAAGAATGATAGGACTATACATACCTGGAAATACCTGGAATACAAATGTTAATGAAAAAAAGTTAAAAGGAGTGATTACATTTGTGTGAAGGAAGTAGCTGAACTTGCAGGTGTATGGAAGCGTATAGTCATACAGGTCATGGAGAGAGAGAGAACCGACGGGCTGACCATCGTGCATGAAGTGACCCTCCATGAGTCATCCTGTTAATGCCAGCACCACTGGCAGATGGCTGCAAGACGCAGGATTACATGCATGGTACCACTGCAGTTTTTGACAACACTGACATTGTTAGGGGCGACAGAGAGTCATCTTGAGTGACAAGTTCCACCTTTGTCTTGGTGGAGACCACCAACAAATCTGTGTGTGGATTTACCGTGTTCAGCGCAAAGATTAAGGGTTACTGCAAAATCTGCAGGAACTGTGTGAGAAATATTCAAGCTGCATGCAATGGATTATTGCAGGACACCATTTGGAACCTTTGTAACTCCATGCCCAGACATCTGGCATGTTGCGTTAGCAAACATGGTAGCCTGATGCCATACTGAGAGACAATACATATTGCCATTATCAGTCTGAATTTATAATCACTTATTGTTCCTGGTAACCTTCATTTTCCTTCCCAATAGCATTGCTACTTGACTCTTCCTTCTGGTACAACTATACTTTTAGTAGTATATGAGTGTATATGAGTTTTGGAGCAACATATGAAGTCATCCAGACCTGTTACCTTGTAAAAACATTTGGTGAATTATGAAAATATAAAACAAATAAGATCAGGTGCTGCTGAAAGACTATTCAAAATGTGCATATAGTTAAAAAATATATAAATAAATAAATAAATAAAAGTTTGGGTTTATAGTAGCATATAAATTCACTCAGTCTCTCTAACAGTCTCTCTCTTTCTCTCTCTCTCTCTCTCTCTCTCTCTCTCTCTCTCTCTCTCTCTCTCTATATATATATATATATATATATATATATATATAACACACACACAGTCTCTCTCTATCTCACAGTCTCTGTCTCACTCTCAGTCTTTCTCTCACACATGCATACAGTCTCTCTCTCTCTCGCACTCTTTCTCTCACTCACACACTCTAACACAGTCTCTCTTGTTTGTTTCACACACAGTCTCTCTCTCTCTCTCTCTCTCTCTCTCTCTCTCTCACACACACACACACACACACACACACACACACACACACACACAGTGCGACACAAATTTCCATGATTCACAAACAGAGCTGCTGTTGTGGTTGTATGTGTGTCTTCCTTCACCTGCACAAACAGGTCTCAGGCTCTGAGCAGCTCATGCATGACGAGCTCTTTGGAATATATCAGACTACCAGCATGTCTGTGAGCTAAGCTCAGTGTTTGATAGCGGTCATTCACCTTTGCTCTCGGATTTGATGGTGTTCCGTCTCAGGATGGATATTTTTATCGCCTGCGCCAGCATGGCAGCATCATCCGCTTACAAATTTGACTAGTAAACAACTCAGTCGCTGTTTTTGCTCTAAAGGGAAGTGTACCGTGGTCTGTTGACTACATTTGTCACAGATAAAGAATCCGTTTTTCATGACATATTGAGCCACATATCGCTTAACGTACAAACTACAAAAATAAAGTACATTGCATAAACAGTGGAACGAACACGTTGGTCTTCTAACACCGGACAAAACAAGGATTATTCGGCTAACGGGCAGTAAAGGGTATGATTTTGGGAGGGGGTTGTTATTTCATGTTGTTGAAGAGGGGTGTATCTGTGTCTGTATGTGTGTGCCTGCGTGCGAGCGTGTGGCGCGAGCACTTCCACATTTTACTTCCGCCATCTAGTGGAGAGATGTAAGAGCATCACCTCAGAGTGAAATCCAATAGAACATGATTCTGAGATAATGGATAATGAACGGTATTAAACTTTTATTATATTACTTCTTAGTAAATGTTACATCCATGACTGTGGAATAATGGGCTCTGGTCCAGACTTTAATTGATTTCTAATAGATCTTAAAGGGGAACTTCGCCGATTTTTAACTCTTCTACATAATTAAAAGGTTGTGATGTAAAAGTCATTCAGAGTGGTTTGGTGTGAAATGCTTCATTTTAGAGAAACTCGTCGAATTGTTAAGGAGGTGGCGAGGTGAACCAGATGGCTGAAGAGTTTTACTGAAAGCTCAATCACAGAACGTTAGTACAAGAATGTTTCTTTACAATGAAACGCTTCACAAATCAGTGACTGTAATTACATTTCAAAAATGACTGAATTATTCAAAATTACGTGAATTCTACTTCTATGAATTCCGTCAATATTTGTACATACAAATAAATAAACAGATGAATAAATACATAACTGAACTCCAGCAAATCCTTCGGGTACTTTTTGTTTTAATCATTTTGTTATATTGGTAGTGATGATGATAACGATGATGATGGTGATGATGATGATGATCAAAGAAAGAAAAAAACAAACAAACAAACCTAACAAAACAGCTTAAATAAAAAAAAAACTGGAATCGTTCTTTCAAATGAGGTGTGTTCTCATTGGTCAATTGTTTATCAATGGTTCTGTTCTGCTAAGTGATTGGTTCACGTAGCCGTCAATCACACTGCAAGGACTGACGACTTCCGAGTCATTTCTGGCGCTAAAATGGCAGAGGACAGCATCACAGACCTTAGCAGACCCCAGATGTTTTTATTTGGTGAGCCTGTCAGATAAACATTGTATTGCATAACCATACGAAACTATTAAAACATTTATCCCGTTATGTGACCTGTTGTTTAATAATAAAGACTGTTGGCGAGGTAACGTTAACTCCAGAGTTTGGTTGCGAGCTAGCAAACTAGTTAGCCAGCTAGCTAGCCATATGTGTCTTTGTTTTTAGCCACTTGGCTAGCTAGGCTACCTAGGAAAAGCCTAATGTGAAATGTGAAGTGAAATTCGAGCTCTCATATATTGCATAGCACTGTAATTGTTAATCCTTTAGGAGATGTTCAGTGTGCAGCTTATTGTAATATACGTACCTGCTCCTAGTATCTGCCATTGGTCATTTATTTTAAGGTTATCATAGACGAATCTGGGTGTCACAGAGCTAAAACTGGTTGTTAGTTTAGCAAAAAAGCTACGTAATTAAATAGCCGAGATATAAAAATGTCATTTAGTCGGTTCTAGAGAAACACGTGTACATTATAGCATATTATAGCATATATGCCTGTAATCTGCCTTCCAGATTTCGTGACAGTGTGTTGTTGTAGTGATTGTCTTTGCTATTGATATATTTTACTGTAACACAGGGTGTGTGCTGAATTCTGATAAGAAGGAACACAAAGTCAACGTAGATGATGATGAAGCTGACCACCAGCTGTCTCTGAAAGCGGTATTTTGGACTTTTTTTATGTAATCATGTTTTTGTATAGCATATCTATGAACTGTTCACAAAGGTCATTCACAGCAAAGCAAGTTGTTTATGGTTTGCACATCCTGTCTTTAAAAGAAACCAGGTTCAAGAAATTCTGGAATTACTTTGGAGAATGTCTGTAAATTAGTATGTGTCTGATAATGTTTACACGTGATTCTTTTCCTTGTTTGTTACTACAGGTGTGTTTGGGAGCTGAAGCAGAGGATAAGTTCCATACAGTGGAGATAGAGGGAGTAACGTACGATGGAAAGACAACCAAAATCCCTCTCGCTGTACTGAAGCCATCTATTCTGCCCTCTGTAAGTGATTAATGGCATCTTCACACTTGAAAGTCTGGACAAGATCTGAAAAGAATCATGTTTTTGTCATGTTGTGTACATTTGACCTAGTATATTGGAATATTGGTTTAGCATTGCAATTTAGTGAATGCCCTAAAGAACTCTGCAATGTGTGGTGTGTCTCAGTATATTTGTTTGGTGATGGTGTATTGTCGATTTGGCAGTGCATCACTTTGTCTGATGGCATTGTTGCATAAAACTCCACAGAGGCAAAGGAACCCATTCATAATTTATAGTTCTATAGTCTTTATAGTTGGTGCTTCTATTGCTGCCGTATTCTCTAGAAAATAGAGCTCTTTCTGAGATAAAGCTCTCATAGACACACCTGCAGAGATTGACTTGCTGATTAAAGTAAAGTTACAGAAAATAGGTGGGTACATGGGCATGGGACAAGCATGCAAGGTCGGAGGCATTTTTGGGGTCATGGCTTTGTATATGCCACTGCTGCCGCAGTTTCTTTATATTTGGGTGGCTGTCCCGTCCTGTCATGTCCAAACCTTTTTTGTTTATTATTGACTTTTGATCTTTGCTTTGGAAAAAGTTAAATGTTTCTTCTCCCCCTCTCCCTAATACCACGGCTTATTTATTTATTTTTTTTTGCTTCTCTTTCATTTCTTTTTTTTTTCCCTTCTAATGTTTAATGTGTGACAAAAGCCTGTCCCAACTTCCTGTAATTGGTCTGAAAGTCCAAACCATTCAGACCATGCTGCAAAGGACGGATGGATGGAACTGGTCTTTTGGTTCAGATTATGGTATAAGGCAGCTTTGGTTTGACCACAAACAAGCTAGGATTGAAAGCACTCTCAGATTACTGTAGTGTCAGTTTAGTGCATGTTAAATAAAACAAATTTGTTATATGTGTTTTTATATATATATATATGTACACACACACACACACAGTGGGGTGCGAAAGTTTGGGCAGCCTTGTTAATTTTACTGATTTACCTTTATAAAGCATTGATTGTTTGGATAAAATAATTCTGTTAAATATATCATATAGGGGACAAACACAGTGATATTTGAGAAGTGAAATGAAGTTTATATGATTTACAGAAAGTGTGCAATAATTGGTTAAACAAAAGTAGGCAGGTGCATACATTTGGGCACTGTTGTCATTTTATTGATTTCAAAACCTTTAGAACTAATTATTGGAACTCAAATTTGGTTTGGTAAGTTCAGTGACCTTTGACCTCCATACACAGGTGACTCCAATTATGGGAAAGGGTATTTAAGGGGAGCAATTGTCAGTTTTTCTCCTCTTTGCATCTTCTCTGAAGAGTCGCAGCATGGTAGTCTTAAAACAACTTTCAACTTACCTGAAAACAATGATTGTTCACCGTCATGGTTTAGGGGAAGGATACAGAAAGCTATCTCAGAGATTTCAGCTTTCAGTCTCCACTGTGAGAAACATTGTGAGAAAATGGAAGACCACAGGCACAGTTCAGGTCAAGGCTGAAGGTCTGTTGAATAAACAGAAGCGAAGGATGTTGAGAACAGTCAGAGTCAACCCACAGACCAGCACCAAAGACCTACAACATGATCTTGCTGCTGATGGAGTCACTGTGCATCGTTCAACTATTCGGCACACTTTACACAAGGAGATGCTGTATGGGAGAGTGACACATTTGGACAAGCCAGCTGCATTTTGGAATAAGGTGCTGTGGACTGATGAAACTAAAATAGAGTTATTTGGGCATTACAAGGGCCGTTATGCATGGAGGAAAAAGAACACAGCACTCCAAGAAAAACACCTGCTACCTACAGTAAAATTTGGTGGTGGTTCCATCATGCTGTGGGGCTGTGTGGCCAGTACAGGGACTGGGAATCTTGTTAAAGTTGAGGGACGCATGGATTCCAATCAATATCAGCAGATTCTGGAGACCAATGTCCAGGAGTCAGTGACAAAGCTGAACCTGCGCCGGGGCTGGATCTTCCGACAAGACAACGACCCTAAACACTGCTCAAAATCTACTAATGCATTCATGCAGTGGAACAAGTACAACGTTCTGGAATGGCCACCTCAGTCCCCAGACCTGAATATTATTGAAAATCTGTGGTGTCACTTAAAGAGAGCTGTCCATGCTCGGAAACCGTCAAACCTGAATGAACTAGAGATGTTTTGTAAAGAAGAATGGTGTAAAATACCTTCAGCCACAATCCAGACTCTCATTAGAAGCTATAGGAAGCGTTTAGAGGGTGTTATTTCTGCAAATATTTCTACTAAATATTGAGTTAAGGTTTTTTTTTTTTTGGTGCCCAAATTTATGCACCTGCCTAATTTTGTTTAGACAATTATTGCACACTTTCTGTAATTCATATATATTTTTTTATCCAAACAATCAATGCTTTATAAAGGTAAATCAGGAAAATTAACAAGGCTGCCCAAACTTTTGCACCCCACTGTATATATATATACACATACATATATATGTAGTTATAGTTCTAGCAGGGCAGAAACAGACCTACCTAATTTGCCATAAAATCCACCCCTTGCCATTTAAAAAGCTTTTGTTTGAATTGGGTAGTTTACAAAATGTTTGGTGTTTTGACTTAAATAAAATGGCAGGAAACTCTAGACTAAAAGTTTTGTTCCGTTATGATTTAACATTTTATATATGCTCAGATTGCAGTATGCCTAAGGGTGGGTGAAAGACTTTTGTATTCTAACAATACTTCAAGATGTTTTTTTTTTCATGGTACATGCCGTTGATCACTATTACCTAGGCCTAGACTGTGTATATATTACCTTTAGTACTTCTTACTTTTTTAATTTATCCCCTACCTTATTTATTGTTTAGTGTAATTTTCCTTTAGTTTAATACTGTAAATAATCTGTGTTCTGTGTTTTTGTTACTTGTCATACGTGTTGCTCTCACCAAGACAAATTCCTTGTATGTGTAACATACTTGGTGAAATAAAGAGATTCTGATTCTGATAAAATATGTTTAGAAAAGCATGTAATGGTATCATTTATATTTTTTCTGTCGAGTTTAGTGTTTTTTGAAGTGACCCCTCCCATTTCCTTAATTTACAGTTTGATGTCTGCCCTATCAGGTGATTATATGTTAGCTAATGAGCACTGAATATTTCTGTTATTTAAATTAATTCAGACTCAGTAACAATGTTTACTGTAGTCTAGTCTGTTGCTGCAATAGTGGAATTATTTTTCCCCTAATAAGTAATAAAAAGATGTTAAACATCTTCAAATGTGCAGATATCGTGTTAAAAACTGTTAAATGCTACCCCTGCCATTTTGTCATATAATTATTACAGTGTAACGGTTGATCCACGGTTATGCTGCTAGCTGCTAGTTAAGGTGTGTATTTTGTTGTGCTGGAAAAGTGTACCTCATAAAAATTCCTGCTTTGCTGAAGCTGGTCGAGTCATGATTGACAGGTTATTTTAGGGCCGGGCCAGGACAGTGTTGCATCATCGTAACAACAAGCACAAACTCTCCATGATGTCATTATTATCGCACCCATTTTCAACATCAACTATGGAAAATATCTGATTCCATAATTGGGAGGAATGCTATGCTTTATGATCCTGTGTCAACTAAAAGCAGTGTTTACATACTTTTGTGTGTGTGGAGACGGGGCGATATGTATGTGTTTAGCACAGAGAGCTTTTATGAATGTAATAAGAATGTCAAATAGAACATTCCTTTAGTCTACTCCACACGTACAATACATGGCTAAAGACAGAGTATCACCATTCAAATCACCATTGATTTATTTTCTGGCAAAAAGGCTGTTTAAGTACTTTTAATTGTATGTTAAAAAGACAAACAGCACACATTATATTTTAAACAATTTTAAAGCTTTCAACATAATGAGAAATTTTAGTTATTTTCAGAATTTAATGTGCCCACATTCTGTTTTTATTATAGCTGTCAATCAATTCAGACATGCATACAGTTTTTTCTAAAAAGTCTGCAGGAATATTTTTCACAAAGCTCAGTCTTAGAAGTTGCTTGTGTTTTCTGCTTCTCATAATCCAAGTGACCATAAACACATTCAATGTTGAGGTCTCATCCCTTTTTTTCTGAGAACACCAATGACGTCTTTGCAAATGTGCAACTTTTTTTTTGTCTTTCCTTTTTTCAGTGACAGTTATTTGATTGCTGTTTTGTCACAGATCTGGAACAAGAGTGTAGCCAGATTTCCTTCTAGGAAGTCTTTTCCACAATACTGTATATGTTTTTAAAGGTTTTTGTGCCTGGTACATTCAAACTGAGAACATGGAGAGCATCTCATTCTATGAGTGAACATGTCTATTGGACATACTTTAAAAGAAGAATTAAAATCTGAGTTTAATAAACCTTAATTACAAGCTTCTGTCCAACCCATACTCAGGAAACAGTTAGCTCCTTTGTGTTGAAACAGATATTATGTGCTGATTTTGGATGATTGCTCTGGGTGTCTTGCCATTTAATGTAATTATACAGCTGTCATATAAACATTAACCAGAACATCCTCACATGCCATCAGCTGTTTACATCCGGTTGCTATGGACACAAATACTCATACTTGACACTGCGGAATGTTCATTCACAATCTGGCTGCGTCTCGGAATTCCAGAATTGCGCAACAATGTTCTTAGGAAAAGTTTGTTTAGCTTAAAGCCTATCTGAGAATTGCTGGTATGTTATGTTCAGAATGTGTCCAATATATATATATATATATATATATATATATATATATATATATATATATATATACATATATATATATATATATATATATATATTTATTTATTTGTTTGTTTGTTTGAAAAGCACGGTTCAGTATTCTGAAATTTGAAATGGTTGGAAGATTGCTGTCACTCTTGTCCCCAGTGCTTTTCCAGATGAATACACTGTCTCACAGTTACTTTTACAGTTGGTGCCTGTTCTGAGACCTAGTGTCAACTGTGTTTTAAAGTGTAAATAGACAAAACATGAATGCCTTAAAAACAGTTGATCTCCCATATAATATTTAAAATCTTTACAAATTGTCCAGTGTAAATGAGCATTTGTGTTCATAAGTTCTCCTCTTTTTCTCTAGCTAAGTTTAGGGGGGTTTGAAGTCACTCCTCCCGTTTCATTCCGTTTGCAGTCTGGTGCTGGCCCTGTCTACATAAGTGGGCAACATTTTGTTAGTAAGTTATTGTCTCTACTTATTTTCGATTATGATTTGCCATTGATCCGATTCCATGTTTATTGTGTGTTTTTCATGTTTACTAACTTAATTTGTCCTAATTATCTCTTTTTGTATGGTATCAAAAACATATACACAAACTAGAGTTACTGTAAAGTTGTCATGGTATTTTGTGTGTACATACATATTATGTGATCTCTGTTGTGCTTAGGTGTGAAGGAATCTGATGATGAGGAAGAACAGGAGGAAAATAACACATCACCAGTGAAGAGACCATCTAGCATGGCCCTTGGGAAAGTACCACAGGTAAGCAAGTAGTACCTGAAGTGTATGCGGAAGTGTAACTCAGATATTATATTTAATTCTCTATATTTGATTCTTTAGCAGATGGAAATGTCTTGATGTCATTAGGTTTTGCATTGCAATGTAAACGGGTTACATGTACATCTGTAAGAAGATCTGAGCTCCTCTGAGCAGTATAGTTTTTAGCATTGTGAACTGATATGATAGCAGATCATTTTGAATAAAAGTAGTGCTGCTCCCTTGATCTTGCAGTGAAGTCATTGAAATGTGGTAACTGTAAAAGGGTGCTGGTAATGTGCTCCATTTAAAATATGTATAAATATAAATAAATATTTTGAAATATCGAATTAGTCTTGAGAATAGTGTGCTGAATGCACAAACTGATTCTATATAGTTTGGTTGACTGTCTTAGAAACCTTATGACAATGAAGTTGTAGGTTTGATTTTTGATTATCCACCGTCACTTTTAAGTTTTTGAGAGGTTGAAGTTCATTTAACAAATGAAAAAGACAGCTGTTATGAGTTTGTATACATTGCTATGGTTACAGCAGTGTCAGTAGTGCTGACCAATATGACATTATTTATTGTTAGCATGATGCTAGCTTTTCTGAGCATTTATGCAAGTTTTATTCCATTTTATTATGGTTTTAATTTTGGAAATCTGAATTGTTTGTTTGTTTGTTTTGGTACTTTTATGTTAATGTTTTAAAGTCAATTTTGGTAGTTTAGTGTTTCATTTTGATTCCTTTCTTTTGTCCCTGCAGAAGAAGCTCAAAATGGACACAGATGAAGATGAGGATGATGATGATGATGATGATGACAGTGAAGATGATGACGATGATGAGTGAGAATTTTTATGAATTAATCTGCACTGTGAATTTAGGCCTCAATGGAGCTCATTTTCCAGACCAATAAACAGATTGGAGCATGAGAAATCCAGTTTTTAATTCTTTCTGTTGTTTTATCTTTATTAATTGTTGCTGTTCTTTAACAGTAAGTTTAACCTGAACCCAGCCATGTGTTGAATTTTTTGCAAACTGATCTCTGACATTTTAATCTACATTTTAGTGAGGAAGAAGAGGAAAAAGCGGTTGCAAAGAGCCTCATGAAATCCTCAGTGAAGGCAAGTCTTTATTTTTAGTTACTATTTGAGAAGAAGAGAGAGAAATGTACATGCTGTGCTTTACTGTGTCGAAAAGTATTAGAAGTGGCCAGTAGGTGACAGTATCTGCTTTGGACCGCAGTGAGGGTGAGTGAGAATTCACAAGAGGGAAAGAATAGAGGTTGTGGAACAGACTACAGACAGCTTCTTACCATTTTAAAACACGCTATTTCATGAACTTACAGTTGTTCCATTAACACAATGTTTGATCCTAATGCACTTAATTTGAATTGGTGTCCAGCATAGTACGTAATACATGTAAAATTACACTGCAAGATTTGCTATTTTTTCTGTTTCAGATATGAGATGTGCGTTTAGAATGAGTCTCTGTAGAGCTCACTTTACTTTACAACTACTTGGACCATCGTCAGAGCTGTGTGTTTAGTGGGATGGTGTACTTTTGATGGGGCCCCTGCACCCATCTGTTTTTAGAGCCATAAGCATGCTGTCTGGAGCATAACAACTGGAGTCCTCTGTAATCTGGCTAAATGCCTACTGGCTAGCCAGACACATGAAGCAGGTATCTGCACTTTATACTGTAAGAGGACAAGTCGCACGGCAAAGCGTGAGACTACTCAACACCCTTTCTTTGCTTCTCTCATCTCATCTCATCTCTCACTCTCTCACTTTGTTCAATCCCTCTTCTGTGTTCTTTCACTCTTGTCACCAAGTTTCCTTCAGCACCTGGCATTTGTGTTTGTGTCTGTGAGGTAAATGCGTGTGGCCGGGTCCTGCTCTTGATTTTTTGCTTTTTGCCATGCTTTATTTGTTAACACTAAAAGTGCAAAACCATTTGTATTTTGTAATTGATGTTAGGGTTAGATTAAATCTTGAATTCAACCCGTTCCTGGAAATGTTGGTATGCCATATTTAAGTACAGCAGTAAAAGGGTTAAAAGTATGTACAGTAATGATGGTGAAATTGTTTTTTTGTGTGTATGTGTCTGTGAGTGCATGTGTGTGAGGAGATCAAAGGCTTGAAAGTGCATACCAGCTTTGTGAGTGCTGATTCCTGCCCTTAGGGGGGATGACAAGCTGAACACTGCTGTCGCACACTCATTTAACCCATTCTTTCTCTTATTTCTTTCTATCTGCCTAACCCACCCCCCCTCACCTGTTTTCCCCCCTCATGGCTGAGAAGTGACAGTGTTGTGTAGCCCCTCCAGGCCTTTACTCGACAGGCTACACGCTTCACAAATTACCAAACACTTTTATCACTCCTCGCCGACAACCGCCCTAAAAGCATCATAAAAGAGTGTTCAGTTACATAGACCCACATGAAATTAGGGCCTCTGTCACAAGCACTGTCCAGCAGACAATAAGCCTGACATCTTCTTTGTTTCTGATGCAAGTGACTAAATATTGAATCCATACTTGGTGAATATATTAACTATTATTGCTTTAGTAATTAAACTCTTATGCCTACTTTTGATTAATTATGACATGCCCTCTGTTTTGTACACTTAGGCCCAGGAGAAAAACAAAGGTGCCGATAAGCAGAATGGCTCATCAGGGAAAAAAGATGCCAAACCAGGGAAACCTCACAGCCAGGTAGGTGAAGCCAAGCAAGTGTAGTAAAGAGCAGTAGCTCGTATTAAGATGATGATCTGATGTCTGCGTTGTTAAGCTATGTTTACCTGATGTCTACAGACTTAATCATGACTAAGTTGCTTACAAGTGGTAAATGACTCTCATTAACCAGCCTGTGACACTGTAACTCATCTAGTTGATCCAGTTAATTGGTTCCCAGTTCCCAACCCTTGTCTTGGAGAACTTCCTGCACTGCACATTTTAATGTTCTCCCTACTCTTGGCACACCTGATCTAACTAATCAGTTCTTTAACAAGGCCATCCATGTTCAAGTGTCAGAGAATGGAAGACACAGAAAAATGGAGAACACACAATACTCCAGGGCCAGGGTTGAGGACCTGTGATATAGTTATAGTAGATATATGTTTTAGAGCCCACCTTCAAGGCTCAGTTCCTTGAAACAGCAGTTTCTAGCAGAGATGAGGGTCACTTGATGACTCATCCTTAAATGATCTAAAAATGCATTATTGCCACTGTAGTGAATTTATACTATTACCAATTTTTCTGTTTCTTTTTTCTGTACATTAAATAAGAATTCCTTCACCAACATTCCATCTAAAACATCCTTCTGGAAATGGTTAGGTGATAAAATGTGGGTATTATATAGGTACAGGAAAAGCCTACCTGAGTTTGTTTGAAAACAGCCTGGAGGCAGAAATCAGAAAACTAAACAGCAGTAGTGGTTAACTACTAATAAGATACAAGTTAAATTTTTTTTGTAATCTTGCTAAGACGTCAGCAAGACTAGCTTGTGTAGGATAGCAGACATACAAACTACAGACTAAACACTATTTTTTGGCTGTTTTGCCCCTTTGTTTTAAGAACTGTAGTTGCTGGTTGTAACGCTTTAGTTGTGCCCCTCATACTAAAGGTATTTCTGTAATGAAAGGCTTGTTATTTAAATCCATGTCAAACCTGACAGGTGCTGCTAAGCATTCTGAATTTTTTATGCTGAAGACTTGTGACTCCACTTGGACTGAATTGACTTGTGAACATCTGTGCTGTGTCTGTTTGGTGTTAGTGAAAATCCACTGAAAGCCGTGGCTAAATCAGACTAGTAATTGTCTCTTTGACAAACAATACCAGCATTCAGAACTCAGACTGATTAGCGAACATCAAGCAGACCCTTTTAGGACATTGAGGTCCCAAATCCCCAGAGCTGTCATTTGTGTCTCTTTATGATAGTGAGTTTAAAATAGCTAAGTACACGTTTAATAATCAGGTATACTAGACAGAAACTGTCTTGACATTTAGGCACAAAGGATGTTCTTTCTGCACATGGCAAAGGCTGGAGCGATCCTGTACTGTTTTGCCAGGCGAGGAAATCGCAAAGCATTCTAAAGAGCTGCTGGTGGCTCGAATCCCAAAACATCCAATTTAAAGGGTCGTTTGTGGTTCGCTCTTAAAAACAAGCTTGTCTGCAAGCCCCAGAGGTCTGGTAGAATGACTGACTGTCTGGATCTGAAACACATTTGCTAGGCTTCATCTTCCCTGTAGACATTTAGGTTGAACTGGATGGTGTTACACAGAATGGGTGGTGGTGCTAGATTTAAGCAGGTACATGCAGCAAGATGGGGTAGATGAAATTCCCTGTGGAGCTGTCATTGCAGGCTTTAGGATGTCTTGTTAGGAGTACTAACAGTATTATGTATTGTACGTGGTCATGTATGTCGCTAAAATACAGCTTCCTCCTCCACCTTCCCTCCTCTGCAAATTTGCAGCTTATCTTATTTCTTTAAAAGACTAAAAGCAAGATGAGCTAATAGCACATATTAAAATGGCAAATGAAGAGAACTGGGCAAAATTCCTATTGAGCAACTTTCTGGTAAAGCTGGTGGGTGTGACCTTTATCATCTGGTGTTGCTGACTTTCTATATATGAATTTGAATGTAGTATGAAAAACGCTGAATAGCTATAAGCGCGATTGGCGTTGGCTTACTGAAGATACTACCACTTTTAAAGAAACTGAACTTAATTAGGGCCATTAAATTTGAACTTTCTGATGCAGTTAACTGATTTTAAAAGCACATTAAACAAAAAGTCTTACATTTCTATATTGTTTCTGTTTTTTTAAATAAGGAAAACGACAGCAGAACAGATTGGGGTGTCCATTGTTGTGTAGAAATTTAAATTGAGAACTGGGATATTTAGATTGAAAACACACTTATGGTTAATTATGACTCCTACATAGATCTTTTTTTTTTATTTGTATTGTATTAAGAACAAGTATTCTAAGGCCAACCTTACTAACTGTGGTGTTATTTTATATGTTTAGAAATTTGAGTAGAAGCTTCATCCACATTAGAACCACTGTTACACACACACACTAACTTGGACACCCCTTATTTCCGGTTGGCCACTCCTCTGCCATTAGTCCTCATTAGGATTTGGTGTTTGATGTTGCTTCAGGCCCTGAGGTGAGCGGAAACGCAGTGCTCTGTGATTATAGAGCGACAGACGACCTTTTCCTTAACACTCAACACCCTCTGCTTTGTGACCTGTCGGACCAGTGAGCTGGATCACTGTTTAGACCACTGCAGAAGTTTAACACAAGGTTCCACAAATAATTGTGAATGTACTGTGAAGCTTGGAGTGCTGCAGGTGGCATTTTCAAGCATAACATATAATCCCACCAGTTTGGACATGCACTGCTGTGCTAGAGCCCACGGAGTGCATTTAAAAGATCTAAAACAGCAATCTTAGTTTACAGGACCTCTCTGCAAGTGGAATCTGTTTAAGGCGGTGGCAGTGACTGAGTTTGTATGGTTTTGGTGAGGGTGATGCGGAGCAGATGACGAATGACGTCGCTGTTTCTGTACAGGTGGGAGGCCTATAAAATGCATATCATCTGTTGTCTGGTGATTGCAACACTCTGTGCTAATTTAAAGCCACATTTTGAAACTGGCTTTAAAACAACAGAGTTGCCTAAAATTGTCATAGGTCTCTCTTATTAATTACTTATAGCTAGCCTGGGCACTTATGGTTATGCTAGTTTAAAATGTTTTATTTCATATAGCCAATAATAAGGTTGGCACCTGGATGCCCAGGTTCTGTTCAGTTCCCTTGCATTTTTTGAACGTTCATTCAGCCAACTGCGTAGTCATTGCAAAATATGCGGCTGTCTCTGGTTCCCGGTACTATCCACAGTCATCTCAAGCCATTTGGGTACCCTTTTTTTATTCCCTGTTTTACTCAGAAACACACACAGTACCCAAGAAAAATGAATTATAATTTCCAATTAATCATGACTTTCTCAGAATAGACACAGGGCCACAATTATAAATCAGCTTGATCATGATTGTAATGTTTCGGGTCAATGTTAATGATTACCATTTTGAAAATAATCATTTAGGCTCGAAAGTTGTGCTCTCAGTTCTGACTTCCAAACGAAAGCCTACACGTATTGGCATTCGGCAGTGTCAAAGAGGACATACTGACGTGTCTTGGCTATGTGTGTGCACTGAGGATGGATGATTACATCAAATGCTCGCGTGCTAGTGATTAAGTGTTGTCCCGTGGCATCTGTAATCAACGTCTGGCGCAGATTAAAAAGCTGGCTGCACTCTCTGCCTATCAGCTGTCTCTGCTCCACAGCTGTCCTCTCCCAAGGAAAGAAAAAAAAGCTTTATAATGACTACACCACACCGGGCCTCCATGGCTGATTGCCAGCACCGTGAGACCATATGTGTGTGCATTCGTCCTTTAATTTGATACCTTTTGATCTGTGACACAAGCGCCAGTCTTTAAAGAGAGAAAAAAGAGGATTATTAGTTTTTCAGAAGAGGGGATGACAATGATAATGTTTTGTTTGTCTCTCCATCCTTAGCCATCAGTCTGTTTAGCTTCTGCTTGCCACTGCTTGCATAAGATTTCTCTGACCAGAAGAAAATTGTTTCAGTTTAGTAAAACATTAGACGTTAGGACTTGCTTCATCGTAATCGATTCTCATGCTTTTTCTCTTTCAATCCCCTGATCTTCTTTTTGGAAAAACAAGACTCTGTCTGTCACCCTGCAATCAGTGGATTCCAGGCTGTGTAGCATGTATGGACAGGCTATTGCTTGTGTAATACACAGCACTTTGTGTGTGTGTGTGTTAGAGAGAAAGCTTTGTCGCAAGTAGATTAAGGATGTAATGAAACACATTTTTGGGTTTATTTTCTGCGGTCAAGATTTCATTTGGTTTTTGATATTTAAAGATGACTCTACATAACTTGAATATAGGCTTGAGCCAATAGGCTGTAGTGTCTCTGTTGCTAATAGTTTGCATATATTGTAATAATTCTTGAGCTAAGTGGACAGTTTGAATGTCTGTACATAGCATTTAAGACAAAAAGTGATGATACTTGTCTCACAATCTGTTTTCATGTAACACGTCCTTTATTCTGTTGGGATGTACCCAAATACTTTTCTCTTTGGCAATAGTTTCCACAGAAGATTGTAAATTTAAATCACTTGAAAGCAGTTTGTATTCCACGCAGTTTGTGTTTTATTTTTCTGTTTTATGAAATTGTTACATACTTAATGCGGGTTCATTGTGTGTATAAGTTGAGCAGTATGTCACTGTGTCATTAAGAGTCAGTTATACCCTAAGAACCAGTAAATAACAAAGAGCAAAGTAGTTATAGTTTTCTATAGTCTTTTTAAAATGTTGTATTACTTTTAGAGGTGGATTTGTATGTGTTCCAACCCAAAGAAAACAAAAGGATATATATTATCATGTATCTTGAAGATGATTGTGAAGATGATCTTATTGTGATCTTGTATCGTCCACCACATGATCCCATGAGATGCTCTGAAATAGTAATAGTTCATGCAATAGAATGATATGCAACACTGATAGTCTCTGTTCCTGTTGTATTTCTGTTAATTATACACGTCTTGACCTCTTTCGCACACTGGGCCGTTGGGAAACAAGGATGTCGACTTTGGAAAACAACTCCTTTATTCCTCCTCTTGGCAAAGACTCCTATCCCATCTTCTCCACTGAACGGTTTGGGCTTGTCCTCTCCTGCTTGGAAGCAATAAAAGGATAATTTGTACCCCGCCATATTTATCAGAAGGTGCTGTCATGTCATTAGCGGAGAATTTGGTGCCCCTTTTTCGCTTTAATCCAACTCCAGTTCCCTTGCTGGGTCTGACTGGGCCATTAGTTAATAGAACAAAATACGACATAGGTTTCAGTGACTGATTCCTGGCACTGCCACACACACTTTGAACTAGGAGGTTTTCCCGACATGAAAAGAATAGAATCAGGCTATTTGCAAACAGGACAGATGATTAGTTAGCCGTGTAATTTTGGCATTTTCCCTTTAGCTTTTAATCACTTGATTGATTATTATTATTTATTTATTTTATTTTTTTTTGCATGATATCTTTCCGACAGTCAATTATCATTGCTAAATTGATTCTAAACTGCTGAATTTAGCATTTAAACCTAAAATTGGAGTTACGATAAGAAATTGGGATTATAAATATATTCAGGTGTTTCAAGTGGCGAATTGGCACATAAGCTTTAAAACACACTTGTTTAAATAACTGTTTTTACTCTGGAGCCAGCAACCCAAAGGCAGATCAAATGGAATACTGTATATGACTACGATCAGGACATGGACCGAGTGTGCATTAGTGCATTGTTTGCTATTCAGAACTGCATTGAGTTTTGATGAATTTTTTTTTTTTTGCAGGTTCCAGGGAAAGAGAAAGACAAAGCCAGTGCAGGGCCTTCTGGAAAATCTCCTATCAAGCCCAACATAAGTGAGGTCAAGAACAGACTAGCAACAGCAGCTAAAGAGGTGCACAAATACTTCACATCCAATGGCTCACCTATAATTAAGTAATAAGTGTTTCCCCCTTGAAACTGTTTATTTCCCCAGAAAATTAGAATGCATGTACTGTTACTGTACTGTTACTGACTTGATTTTTCATCTCCCATCTTCCAGCAAATTGTTCAGATTGGCTAATATATTTGTATACAAATTGAAAGCTATTGAAAGTCAAAAGCAGGGTTTCAAGCACCCTTCGCAATTCTGCATTAGCAGAGCTCTCTAGATTGAGAATAGCAACCACAGCCTTTCCAATTTGCTGATTGTGATTATTTTATAACTACTTTAAGAATACATACTTTAAAGCCTGGCCTATAGGATGTGAAACAGTTTTACTATGAGTACTACTGAATTTAAGTTATTGCAAAACATTTGCTCATCATGTCTTACTGTCTGCATAACTGCATCTCCATGTCACAAGGACCTGCTGGCAATTGCAGTTTCTTTCATGTGGTTTAGTAATTAAGCTTGTTGTTAGCCAGTTGTATTAATAATCTGATACTTTTTAGTCTTTTGTGCTCGCAAAATGGGGTATTGCAAAATGGTTAGGAGAGGCAGTGCGAAGTGTCCTGGTAGAGGGGATTGAATGTTTGTTTGCAAAGTGACAAATTGTATACTCAAATTTCACCAGAAAACCAGTGGTGTTCATGTCAGCATAACTTTTGTTCTTATTTTAAGATAGTAACTGTATGTGAAACCAGAAAATTGACCATAAGGCTACAGAATGTGTTCAATATGCTGTCCATCATGTGCAAGTGTTAACGCTATTCTATTTCCCCCATTCCTGATGAACATTCCCCAAAACATCTGGCTAATTGGTAACACAAGCAAGAACAATTGTTTCTTTAAGAAGAACCGCATTTTTTTATCCTCACAGAGTAAACCAGTGCCTTGACATGACCTCTCAGATAGAAATCCAAAGGGGTTAAATTAGGAGAATGTGGTGGCCACTTAATTGGCCCCTAAAGACCAGTACACTTTCGGGGAATCTGTACATCAAGATCAACGTGTCTATAATATGGTGGGGCAGCATCTTGAGGAAATGTTCCATCCAAACCGGTATTGGTGTTTTAGTTTGTTGACCTCACCTTTTACAAAGAATCAATGTCATATCGTTGAAATGCAAAAAATACAGTGTTTCAGTGTGATAGGTTTACAAAGCCAGTGTCAAAAATAACCTAATTAATGTTTATATGTTTGTAATATATTTATTCTGAAAGAATAATATTTAATAATGGCTAGATATTTAAATGTGTGTTTTGATAAATTTATGTTTATTGTTTTAGAAAATGTGATGGTCAGTGAGCTAAAGAGAGGCTATAACACATGAAATAGAACTCTCACTGTAGAGACCTTTCTATAATACATTCCACAGTATTTCTAACACATCTTGCCAGGTCCTGCGGTCTGATTTGGATTTGCTGAAGTGTTAGCTAATGTTAATAAAGCTCCTTATTAGCCGGCCTTGTGCTCATGCTGTTCAGATTGCATCATTCCATCGGCCCTGCTTCTGGATTAGCTAGCATGGGTCAGCCAGCTCACTTCCTCAATCAACCTACCACACACTGATCAGGGCTGACCTCCACTGACCACTTACCGCATGCAGTACATGGAGCATGGAGCTGGGCATTGACGCCCCTGGCCAAATGATCTCCGTAGAGGATGAAAGTGATGGTGACGATGACAACTGCACACGGAGATCCTTGTAATCATGGTAATCATCCTCACCATCACCTTGATCCTTTAGAGTCAGGCTGATTTGTTAGGCATTACAAAATCCTGACTCTGAAGTACTCCAGTGATTTTATCTACCAGCAATGCGCTACTCTGGAGAATATCAGAACGCGAGCTGGCTATTAGAAAATGTGCTCACTCAACTCTTACCTATTTTCTGAGCAAATTTTCTTTACATCATAAGAGCAATAAACAATGACGATGTTTGGATAAGGAATACAGCATTAGATCGAGTTGATGTAAGTGTATGTAGATATGGATGTTTTAACTCGTTTGCGTCAGCAGTCAAAGATAAGGGAAACTGAATTAGGCCTTAGATACAGCAAGAATATGAACTCACTACAGGCAGTCCAACACCCTGCAGTTGACCCTATTCATCAGCAGAGTGATGACTTGGCTGAAATTCAGCTAGATCTCAAAGCTCAGCGGAGGTACAGAGGTGTTGAAAATTAAACATTTATTTTTGTTGGGTTTTTTTTCCTGGACAGGGTAAGCCGTTCCCAAAGACGGAACAGAAGTTTGAAAACTACGCCAAAAGCTCTTTTAAGATTTCCGATAAACAAGTGAGTATTCTTGTCCTCATCCTGTTCTCCTGATTGTCCTGTTCCTAAGCACAATTACAAGGGAAGTAAAGTATGTGTGCCTCTTAGAGCGGCATTAATAGTTCATCGTTGTCGTAAAGAGGTGCGTGTAAGAAATGGCCAAACTTCTACACTAAAGATGAGTAGGCTCTCAAATACAAAAGTGCAACAAGTGCCTTAGCATCTTGACTTTTTGTAGTCAGTGGGCCCACGCGCTAAAGAGCGTCTGACAGGGCTCTTTCCTCCCTCCGTCCGTTCTTGGTCTTTTAATTTTTCCGGAGCAGCTCGCTGCCTGTGAAGCAGTGGATGAAATATGCCCAAGGCTGCCCCTCTCACAGCACAGAGAGAAGGGAGGAGGGAGCTGCCAAGGCTAACATCTCTACTCATGATTTAGTGGCCTCTCTCTCTCTTTCTCTCTATCTCCCTCTCTCTGTCTCTCTCTGTTCTCTGTAAAGTGTTTCTTACGCTCCCTAATGAAGGCACTGGATGGAGGTATGCTGTTGGTACCAGGCACTTCAGCAGCTTCAAGGCCTCACCGACTTACAGCTAGATCAGAGATAATCAGTATTTGGATGGGCTTTCCCACTTCAGGAAAAAAAATTGAAGATGAGTTTCTTTAGTGCCAACTGCAGCGCTGTACCATGCTAAAGCCCCTCCCCCACTCCCCCCAAAATAAAAATATTTTGACTTGCTGAAGGTTAGTTTTTCGGTGCTCATTTACAAATGAGAATCCAAATCATATTAATTTATTTAGATGTTTATTAATCCTACATGATGATTACAACCCATCTGAAGATTCCATGTGAGCTCTTGCTAATGGTATGGCCAATGTATCAGTTAGTCAGTATAATTGCATAATCCTTGTAATCATAATTATTTTGAAATGCCACAGTAAGGCACCATCATATTAGTGAGTTTACTCAGGTACACAGCATGTAAAGGAAATTGTTTCTTTATAAGAATCGTTTCATTTTTTTATGCCACCTGGTTTCAGTATACAGGAGAGAGGCTTCCCCTCATTTATTTAATTTTAACTTAAAATTTGCATTAAATGCAAGTTACTCAGAAAATATTTTAAAAATATTACAATGGCATGTGCTCACATACGGAAGGGAGAAGTCAAAAGAAAATAAGTAAAACACAAAAGTTTCCAAAACTGAGCTTTAGAAACATTATGAAATGGAAATGGACTTCCTGGTAGACCACCAAAATTCCAGTAAACAGTAAAGCTTTGTTATTTTAAAGCTTTGTTATTGAGAGGGCAGAAAATCGAGCTGAAACAGTCCACAGGTGTTTATGTTCAGGTTCCAGCACATTGCAGTTAGGCCAGTGTGCTTAACTGCTGCTTTTGTTTCAGTTCCCCATCAGTGCTGCTTGGATGCTGTCTATCTCAGAGTGTATCTTGGGAGTTGGAGTCAGTGTGCATTTATATGCTAACATACGTTGACTAGGATGCATGCGACTGTGTTCATGTGTGCATTTGCGTGCATCTGTATTCGTGTTTGTGTGTGTGCACGTGTTCAGTGAGGGGCACACACTGAGTCAACTCCATCTATAATGAGGTTCGTGTGATGATGCACTGCGTCCTTAGTGTACCAGAGCATCCATTAGTGCAGCAGAACCATGTCATTCCAAACTCTGAGCAGAGCAGGTGTACTCTCTGATGGAGACCGGGTGGAGTGTGTGTGTGTGTGTGTGTAACCAGCTCTGGAAGCACTTTGGTCCAGGCAGCAGGCAGAGATATGAGACATGTCTGTCAGAGAGACGCACTAGTCATACATTCTGGTATGTACAAGTCTCGCTCGCCCGCCCTCCTCTCTTTCGGCCCCTATTATCCCCCGGGCACGCGTGGATCTGGAGCTTTTTAGTCAAAACTGGATCATGCTGGTTTAATTATTCAGCAACTTAATGAGTCGCCACATAAGAGAAATCCTTTTCCAGTCCCTCTAAGTCTGTGTTTTTTTTCCCCCTATTTCTCTCTTTCTGCCCCTTTCCTTCTCTGTATCTCTTCTTGCAGGTGATCAAAGAACTTTGGAACTTTGTGCAAACGCTGAAAAAGTAATGGCAACTCTACCCCGTCCTCGCATCTGTTTGTGTACCAGAAGACTAAGGATACCCAGTGACTGTCTTAAACTGTGAAACTTTCACTCAATGGAATCCGTCCACTCTGCGTAAAGAAGCGATTTAGAGTAGAGAAGCGAGTAGTGACAGGGAGACCATGACCATCATTTAACCTGCTTTACAACTGAAGAACTGCACAGACGTGGCCAATAGGGTAAGATTATAATAGCTATAATAGTAAGGTTAATATTTCAGTTGAAATGTTTTACTGGAAATGCATTTGTTCAGGCAGCAAATGAAGACTGACCGAGCTGGACTGTTTTATTTGGGGAGGAGTATTTATAAATTAATTTCTCGCTGTATCTGACCAGGTTAGCTTTATGCTCTCCAATACCTTCTTCTGGCCAACTTGTTTTGACTTTTTTTTTTTTTTTCTTTTTCCCTTTAAAAAAAAGTTTGGTAATTTTCTGTAAATAGTGCTATTCATTTTAATGTGTAAACATGGCAACTGAAATATTACTGAAGATTCTGTCTGGTCCTCAGCATTCCGTCTGGCTCGAAATGTTCCGTCTGACAGAGAATTCCGTCTGGCTCGCAGTAGGTCTTGTAGCTATAAGGATGCCGTCTGGCTTCAGTTCCTTAGCTCTCTGTCTCTAACACTCTACAGTTTGAAATGATGGCCTCTCTCCTAGGCACTGGAATCATACAAAGTCATCCATGGTCCTATTACCAGAACGCAACAGTGAAAGACGGTCATTGGCTTAAATTGTTCATAGAATGCTTTAACCCAGAGCGTTATAGCTGATTTGTTTTGTTCTTAGTATTTTGTTGTATTATGATTTTTGGTAACTGTGCTATTATTGAAACATTTAAAACCCATATACTCTAATCTCTTAATCATACAGATACAGATTTTAACTGTATTTGTTTTATGTTGTGGTAATTACTCATGTGAGTGATACTTCAAAGGGATTTCAAACTTGACTGCTTTTTTGTTTTAAGTGTTTTTAATGGGGGAGGGTGGGTTCAAATATCTTACATTCTAGAAACTTCCCCCCAAAAAAGTGAGTACCCAGGTGTAGCTATTGAGTCTAGCTATTGAACCAGGGCTAGTGTTTCTAATTATGGAGCTATGTAGTAGTATAGATAATTTTTACTACATTACCTGACCATTTCACATTGCTCTCACGAATGTGCACAGGCATATATACGTCTAAACACCTGGACACAATCCAGTCCAGGTGCATGTTGCCTAAGAGTCATGACTGACTGCTGTCTGTGATCTCTTTAAATGAATACCAGTGCTTTGAAACTGTTCTCTGCATCGTCATCTACAAAAGCCACTCTGCGTCGTCCGTTTTTGAGTTTGTTGAGTGATAGATGGTGAATTTCTTTGGAGATACTGTATTTTGCAACAGCTGAAGCTGTTCAGCATATCCATGTCTGTTTTTTTTATGTATGTATGTATTTCCCTGGAATGAAAGGAATAAAATGAAATTGATCCAGACTCTGTGCCATGCCCTGTCTTCACCATGTGGGCCTTGCACAAAGCAGGGTTTTATGGAGCAGGCACAGCTACTGCACCACAGCAGTCTTTCTCTGCACTGGCACCAGGCTCATGCCACGTGCATCACGAACAACAGACAGCCTCTTTCAGGATGACGGTGATGAATCCAGATTGGGATGAAGATTACTTCCTTAATGTGCTAAAAACTCCTTTTACGCATGCCTGCCTAAATATACATTTCATTACTCAGATGAAGCCATGAAGGTGCTGTGTATACCATGCTATAATATGGCCTGCCTGAGTTATGTTATGGCTGGCATGTATTTTTATTACGCAATTTCTCATGTGCACTTGCAGGGATTCATAAACAAAGGTGAAGAGAGCAACTCTTGTTCATCTGTTGAAGGTCTTAAGAAAAATGACCTCGCTAAAATCCAGTTTAGCAGTATGTGAACATACTTATTGATGGGTTATTCTAGCAGTGTTGCTCCACACACACACACATGCCTAAAGCTATGCAAATCATTTACATATTGGTGTTGTACTTGAGAACTTTAATTTTTTTTTAAATTATTCCTGTGTTGATTCCAGCACAATGTTTCAAAAATGTTGGGACAAGTTTATGTTTACCACTGTTTTCTGTCAACAGTCTGTAGCCTTTCAGAAACTCAGAAGTCAATTACAGTAATTTTGAAAGTGAATTGTTTCCTATTCCTGCTTAATGCCGGATTTCAGCTGCTCAACAGTTTGGGGTCTCCTTTTTCATTTCATAATACGCCAGATATTTTAAATGGGTGACAGGTCTGGACTGCCTTGTAGGCCAGTTTAGCCTTGCATTAGTAATGCATGTAGAATGTGGTTTGGCATTGTCTGGATGCAGTAAGCAAGGCCTTTTCTGAAGAAAGGAAAAAAAAAAAACGTTGGCTAAATAGCAGTGCATGTTCCTCCAAAGCACATATATATGGTTCCGCATTAATAGTGCTTTTACAGAGGTACAAGTCACCTATGCCATTTGCACAAATGCATTCCCATACCATCACGGATGCTGCCCCCCTACGCCCCCACCACAAGTTCTTTGCTATTTTAAGCAGAGAAACGTTATTCTTGAATTGTTTCACCATTTGCCCCACACAGTCTTTCAGATGGTGGAACAATTTCTGAACCCTGTTGCTGGCTTCTAATTCAATATGAGCAGTATGTCTGTTTTAAAAAAAAAAAAAAAAAAAAAAATTGGCAGTTTTAGCATTTTGTTATCTTTGTATTTTCCATTATATACAGGGTTACATATAGGGTTCAAATGATTTGCACACCACTGTGTTTTGTACAGCATCCAAACTTTCTTGGAACTAAATTGTAGAGTTTTATTTTGTAGCCCTACATTATTAATATTATCATCAGTCTAAGACCTTAATTTGACTAGTTTGATTATTGCTGACTAAAATTTTGGATGCCTCCATTAAATCTGTAGTGAGGACTTATTTTGGCCTAGCTAATTGGGAGGTAATACCTCATCTTGTAGTCACCACATGGTGGCGGTAATAGCTTGTAAAGGTGGTGGGATTTGATTTATGTCTCCCAACTTAGCTTAAGGGCAATTAATCACCCTTTTTTACCTGGATATACCCTCTGCTTCTCTCTAATATGCCTAATGTCCTGTTAACAGGGCCTACACACCCATTTCCTGCATCTCAAAGTGCAGGAAGTGAGCTCAGCAGACGGGGCTGAGGACATGACTCTGTAGGAGGCCGCAAGGTGTGTGGAATTTCCCCTCTTTCCTGGGACAGAGGGACTGTATAATAGAGTGCCAGGAAACATCAAAGTTGGTCTAAGTCTGACTCACCTTAAGCTGCAGGTTAGCACTTCACAGTAATTTCTAAAGTCATACTGTTTAATTCCTGTGTCTGATAACTGGTGGGTTTACAACATCAGTGGCAAGATCATTACTTTAGACCCCCACCAAAGACATCGCCCTTTCGCCCACTACACTACGCCAACCACAATGCCGTTTAGGGTAGGTATTTGACTCAGGTATACTGTTTACATTATGTTATCAGACGATAATAAGCCGCCATTATTTGTAGTTTGCTTTGGCTTTTCAGGTCTAGTGCAATACTAAAGAAGCAAACTTGGAACTTGTCTTGGCGTATAGATTACATATAAAGTAAAGATGTTTTATTTTTCTCTTTCTCTGATTTTTAAGTTAAGCATTGAAGTCAGACTGCAAAGAATTTAATCGACTTCTGTCACTGACCCATAGTTGTACAGAAGCATAGGAGGGACATTGAGCCCCTGGGCTCTAACCTTTGCCTGTCCATGGACAGGTAATGGATGAAATGCAAGCTATGTGTAGCAATGAGAGACCGGCTTGAAAGCTGGGCACGGAAATGACTGAAAATCCCAAGAGGCCTTTAGTGCATTAGATACAGTTTAGTTTCCCAGATGCTCTCTCTTGGACTATATCATGGCTCAGTAGATAGTGTTGTCCTGTTATTCCCTAAATCAACACGACCTCAGCAGAGGCTTGGTATCCAGCTGCTTCTGATGTGTAGTCTGCTGCTGATGGTAGCAGTGGTGGAGAAATTGGACTTTTCTGTGGAACACAGTTTGAAGGCAATTAGACACTGATATCATTCAAGAGACAATAGATATACAGGGCTGTGCAAAGTAAGCGACCACATAATTCTTTCATTCCAGTCATCACAAATATCAAGTAGTAATTATTGTATTATTCAGTTCAAGGAAAATGGTGCAAAATTGTACACAAGCTTTAGCTTGAAAGAAGAGTTGATCTTGTTTTTATAAAGGATCTTCAGGAATATTTTTTCACACTTTCGAAGTTTGGTTGCATTTTCTGCTTCTTCCAAACCAAGTAATCTCTAACACATTCAATGATCTTCAGGTCTGAGGTGGTCAGTTCATTGTTCTGAGAACACCAGTAGCTTCTTTGTTTGATTTATAGACAGATATCTATAAATAATATAAATAATCAGCATTATGACAGCTGCATTTCCTTAGAGAACGGATGGGTTTTCTTAGATCTGAAAAGAAAAAAAAAAAAAAAAACTTGAGTTCATCCTACCTCATAGATCCAAGCTTCTGGCGATGGTTTTGGTGGCCTACAGGATTTTGCACAGTTGTTAGGAATCGTGTTTTCTCAGAATTTGAGGAACATTTTGAACTAGTTAAAGGAGTCCTGCAAACTCTTGCTTGGTTTTCTTTAACTTTCCATATAACATACAATTGGAAAGTCTACATTTCATCTCCTCAGAAAAAGGTTGACTTGTACTTAGTGGCCGCTTTGATAGGAAATGAAAGTAAAAGGCTATTACCATGTAAGAAATGGCTGGAAAAAGTTACTTATAGACTGGACTTATACAAGGAGATTTTCTACAGCATGAGCTGTATGATTTTCAAGGAGACTAGTTCTCAAATGATACCTAATATCCATCGGCAAGTATGATATATGCATAACAAGATAGTTGCCTAGCTGCACTCAGGTGAACCCTGAAGGAAATTAATGAATCACTAGGGACCTTTTTCTTTTGGTGTACCTCTGAAAGAGGTTGAGAACTGATGAATATGTGCCATGATCTGTAAGGATTCCAAATCTTTTGATTCAGCGCTTGACCCAACTTTGCCTCTGTGCCTCTTCCAGTGTAATATGTACAGAATAATTAGTCCATCTGTCTCATTCTCCAGGCTTGCTTTTTCTTTCTGCTGGCGGGGGAAAGGATTATGCAATCCACTTCTCCAGAGCCCCACGCTACCTGAGAGAGTTCACACCAGCACAAGCCCAGCAGAGGACTGTGGGAAAGCTAGTGCTGGCTGAGCAGCTGCACAACATTAACACAACGTTGTAGTGATGGACCCACTGAAGGTCCCGTTTGTTGCTTCTGGAGTACGTCGTGCAGCATATGAAGCATAGGTAGGATATGCTTTCAGACTTTTCTTCACAGTCTGGGCAGCCAGCCCCAAAAGCGCTGAAGCAAATCCTTCATGTCTGTGTGCATCCCACCCTACCACGACCTATCAAGAGCTAGCAGTGGATTTGATTTCAGCCTTAGTGGGCTTATTGTTAGGGCTTGACGGTTTAACAAGAATCTGAGTGAGATAAGTGAAGTTACATGAATCAAATGCATTTGCAAATGTTTTACATAACCCAAAGAATTCTTTATACAACACACGGATTTGCACTTGTTGTCCAAGGTTACAAGGTTAGGACAGTGAGTGAAATGCTAATAAAACCCTAAATAATGAGAAGTAAATTATGTTTGATCAGTATTGATAACAAAACAACCTATTTGACAGCTTACCTTAAAAACATTAAATTCTGTAAATACTGTATATAAATTCCGAATTTAATGCTGGCAAAATGTTCCCATGGTTGTATCACCTTTACTTTTAACAGTGCTTAATAATCCTATGGGGAATAACAACACAAACTGATTCAGTTTTAAAAGTGGATATTCTATTGCCCTGCTTTAGTTTTCACCTATGCATCTGTACAGGGCCCATGATGACCTATTTTAATCTTAATAAGACACGTTTTCAGCGGGAGACAAGTCTGGACTGCAAGCAGGCCAGTCTAGCACCCACACTCCCGGATTACGCAGCATGCTGTTAGACAATTGCAGAAATAAGCATGTGTGTCCTTAAAAGAGACGCTGTCTAAAAGGCAGCATGTGTTACTACAACATGTGTTTAACATTGCGGGGTGGTGTCACAGATGTACCGGTTAAACACTAGTACCCCCCATACCACAAAAGAAGTTCACATTTAAACTTGATGCTGTTAACATTCTGAATGGTCCTTTACTTATTTGGTCCGGAGAACACAACGTCCATTATTTCCATACACAGTCTGAAAGGTTGGCTTGTTAGACAACTAAATACGTTTACACTGTGCATCGGTTTGTTTGAGCACAAATACAGAGAAGTCAGCGTTTCTGTTGCTTCTATTGTGCATAGTACAGTGTTGATTTTCATCTGTGGAAGCAATAATTGACTTTATTTATTTATTTATTGTCCCCCCAAAGTATTCCAGTGCCCTTGTTTTTATATCTGTTACAGATGCATGCCAGTTTTTAATGCAGTGCTCTATAAGGGCTGGCATGTTTGTTTGAGGGTTTTAGCCTCACCCTCGACACATAGAGATTTCTTTGGATTCCCTAAGACTGTTGGGATCCCTAAATGATGTTATGCACCTAAATTCCTTGCAACCTCTGGCATTAGTAACAGTAACATTAACAGTAACAGTAACATTATTCTTATGATGTTGGAGTGACAAACCTTGACTCCTCCTTGATCATTAAGGACTAAGAACATTTCCTTGGTGTTTCTTTGATACCCAGGCATAATTGCTTACCTGTTTTAAGATGTTTTTTGAATATTCCACAGAGTTCCTAGTCTTCAGTGGCTCCTGTCCCAACTTTCTTGGAATGCACTGTAAGCATCAACTTCAGAACAAGGGACTATTTATAAAATATATTGTTGGTATGTATAGTTTTGTAATGAAACTATAGAGTGCATTTATAAATGGGCTTTTTATTTACCTACATATCTGTCTTTTTTCCATTCCAACTATAAGATAACTTTCCAGCTCAGTTTGCTAGGTTAGCTGTTGCTTGGTTGTTGGCTTTCACGTGGCAATCTTCTCTGACTCACAAACTGAAAGGCTATAGGAAAACATAGTTTTGTTAAAACTGTGGGCGGGGCATCCTGTAAGTCTTTTAATTGGTGTGCATACTGTTTACTCTTGTTTGACCCAATTTACATTGAAAAAGTTCAGATTCATTGGACATTTAGTGAAAATTAAATATTGTGTGCCCCCAGGATCGAAAACATTCCACTGAGAAATTCTTTTATGGCAACCGTTTTTGGCTATTTGTTTTTGAGAGTGTAGAGGGGGAAAGTGCATGTTTTTGCATGTGTGTTTGTGCATACATACAAGAATAGTGTCTGAGCACAGTCTGTCTTTTCAAACTCTGTGTGCTTTGTATGTTTAGCTGTTAGCAGTCACGTACATCAAAAGTGACACGTTAACACATCACCTAGATACAGTGCAATAAAAAAGGCAAGGAAACATTTCAAGCATTTGTACAGAGCTTTCAGAATGGAAGTGGAACAATACTGCTGCCCGAGGGGAAAAGAAGTGATCATGCTGGTATGTTTATATTAGTCGGAGAGGAAGCCATCATTGTCATTGTCAGGGATTTCTTCTTTTTTTCACGGCTCAGCTCTTTGACAGTCTAACCTGTTCTAATCTGTTAGGAAGACACACAGGACTTTCAGTCACACAGCTCAAGATTTCAGTCGCATTAAGGCAGCTGGGCCTACGGAGAGAAGAAAAAACATGATTTTAAAAGATATAGTTTGAAAGATCCCCTGTCATCATGAGCTAAACATCAGTGTAGGACAGCTGTGGTGCTGTGATTGCAGGTTGCGACTTTCAGTGTCCTCTCTCACACTGTTGAAACAGATAAGCACTGAGTGCTGGTATGGCACTGCTGCCTCTATTAATATGAGAGAAGGTGTGCTTCCCTCGACATGCGCCAACACGCGAACACATTACCTCCGCGACTGGCTATGGCAAAGATGTGAGTTGCATTCCACGACCCACAAAACTCCCTGGGCTCACACTTCAACGCCCAGCCCAGCATGAGAGTCCTGAGTCTAGGACTTAGAGCAGGACAGTTCAAAAAGAGCAGGTTACTGGATAGAAGTTTAACTTTCAGGACTTAAGATAAAAGAAAACTCTAGAGATATTTCTACATTTCAGCATAGTTAAATCAATTAAATCATAGTTAAACTCATCAGATTTCTTCACAGTGGTGGTGTTTTGAACCAGCGGTCCAGGGGTCTACAAAGCAACTCTAGCCTTAACAATTGTTAATTTTGGGGCTTTTAATGGACTGTGAAAGGATAACCTGGTGTTTTGTTAGTGAATCTATACAATACTGTTTTCTGGGATTTCATATGTAGTGTTAAGAAGGCTTCTTAAATGTTTACCTACACACCATGTATAGCTTTTAAATGCATTTTACACAAAGAATGTACCCCAAAATTATTGTAAAACAATATTTCAAATATCATAACACTTATTTGTTTAATACAAGAAAAAAAAACACAACTTCTAGCATTAAAGGTGCCATATGTAGGATGTTTAGTGTAAAGTATTTCAAAATTAACAACAGAATATGAATAAGATTTTTGATGGTTTGTCAAAGTAATCTGTGTGTCACTTTGTCTCTCAACAGGTGAAATAAAGTCGTCGTACTGTTGACCCTGCCATCAGATGGAGAAGTAGTGCTGCCCTGCCAGTGTAATTTAACATCTTGTCAATCATGTTGAAGGTGCTGCACACAGTTAGATCATTAGGAGACAAGTAGCCAATGACTGGAACTATAAACACAATGAGGTCTGAAGCTCTTGGCAAACAGCAGTCACAAAAAAAAAAAAACAATCACACATTCGGCAACAAACAAAAGAAGCTTTCCACTGCTAGAGATAGCTCTTGGCAAGTAAAGGGATAAAGTTTGTTGCGGAACTTGCTAGTGAAGGGAATTTGACAGTTTGAGGCATCTTAAATGAGGCACTCTGAATGACTGCTAAACTTCTAAATTGAACCATTCCTCTTAGAGTTCATATGATGGTAAACTGAATTCTCCTTCTTTACTTGAAATTAAAATATTTGGTATTGTATTTTAGCACTTTTGTATGTAAAAGTTGTTTGTATTTAGAACTGTAACAGATATTAGCAGTAATCAAATAATGGAGGTTATTATCATTATACACTCATTGTCAAAAGAATAGTTGCACCCAAAAGGAGTCATCCAACAGGAATGAAACTTGGTGGGTAGGTCTGACATCGTGAGACATGCGAATGAAGTTACATGCTGGGCTGCGCATGTAGCGTAAGCAAGGGCGGGCCTTTTCACTGTACCTGACTGACAGCCACAAATCTGGACATTTCCTAGGCAGTGATGCCATCCATGAGTCATCCTGTTAGTGCCAACACCATTGGCAAACAGGTGCACAACGCAGGACAACATACACCCAGACCGTTACTATGACTGCCCTTAACACCAAGTCAGCTTTCGGTGTCATGCCAGACTGTCACGAAGTAACTGAGAATGGCAGTGGGTTAGCTACAGTGACGAATCCTGCTTTTGTCTTGGTGGAGACAATTAACAAATCTGTGTGTTGAGGCACCAAGGTCAGCACCAAGATGAACAGCTTGCTGTCACATAAGGTCTGGTGTCCCTCCACCTCCAGCCCTACCACAAAATCTACAGGACACCATTAGGAACCTCTGCAACTCAATGCCAAGACGCGTGGCATGTTGTGTTAACAAACATGGTGGCCCGACATCATACTGAGATACCCTATTCTGTATGTGTAGCTGAATAAATATCGCCCATATCAGTCTATATTGGCCATCATTTACTGTTCCTGGTAAATAGCATTGCAGTCCCACATGTTCGTCTGGGTGCAGCTGTTTTTTGACTATCATTGTAAGACGTTATAAACTTACAGTGTATGAGTCTTAAAAGCCCAGTAACAAAAGCAGTTTGGAAAACTGACTCTTTTTGGTACATAAAACCACAAACGTGATCAATGGTTATGGATAAAAGAAAATACAAGAAAAACATAGGTTCTACTTTAATTCATTTACACAAATCTCAGTGTGCTTAATTCGAGATTCACGTCATTAAGTATTTCGTCATGGTGTTCCACTTGCATAGCCTGTTAGACTAGTGGTTCAAATCAGCCTCGCTTGTTTTTCGCTATTTGATCTTGTTTGTGTTTAGGGGCTCTTCTATGAAGCTGTTATTACAGCTCAGTCAGAAAGTCACTTCAGCAACCATTGAATGGCAAAGTGGCTACATTATTATGCTAATAATCTGACTGGGTTAGTGATGGTCTTCATGAACACAGGAGAGGCGGGCGGTCGTCTCTATAATGAGCGGTAATAGGGGCAGGAAAGGGAGGTAAAAGAGCACTCATTTACCTTCTAAAGATCTCCCTTTGTTCCCCCATTCCTCTCCCTCCTCTCTGAAGCTCTCCCTGCATTGTGGCCTCAGCTTTTGGGGTCATGTTTCATACACAGACCTTTAGCTAATGTACCTCTTATGAAACGGAGAAGCTAAAAAGCACAATTTGTCACTTCTAAACATCTCCTGAGTGGAGGAAAAAGGGATTTTCGAGGAGATTGTTACCCCTGAGGTTTACAGTAGTACTGCACTTCAAACGCATTCTCTGGCCGGGGTTGCGTGGGGCACCTGTAGCCCTGCGAGAATGATTGGACGTGGGTCGCACGTTTTTTTTTTTTCTTTCCTTCTTTTTTTGCTCTGCACTCAAAAGTGTGTTCTGGAGCTTCTTATCAAGATGAATTGAACCCATTTGCAGCTAAATGGGGTGTGACAAGCCACATGATTTACAGCGTTTTTGTGCCAATGCGATCGCCTCTGTCTATCGTCTGGCCTCGGCCAGGCTGATTCAAACCACAGATGTGTGTTTGTGCTGTTAAGTGTCCAAACTTGTGACAGTCTATGAGGAGCACAGTAATGTGGATCAGGCAGCACTGTCAAATTAGCAAATTGTGGCTTGGATCAAAACCTTTGTTCGGATCAATTACATTAACTGTACCTTTCACTGTATTGTATTTGTGGATCTTGACCATAATCCCAAACTTTGATTCGACTGTAACCATCAAATATTTGGTTAAGGCATTGCTAAAACTGTTCTTTATTGAAACATCTTTCCCTCAGTAGTTTCAAAAGGCAGCCGTCTGCCCTAGTAGTAGCAGTGGGTTGATACTGCAGAGGTCATCGAGGACAAGGACCTTAAATAGGTGTTTCAGGTGTTTCTCATACAAGAAGGATACTTGTAAACAGTTATATACATTAAAGGTGGGGATCTAGAAGGTATGTTTGCAGATCAGGGATGTTTGCAGATCAAGTCATAAACCAATAAGCTCTAGGCAATTAGCTTAATGAGACCCAAACACACCAGCATTACTTAAATTACACTGATGTGTTGATAGAATTTTTTGATCTAGGTTGTTCCTTAAAGTATGAGGTATGGGACCGGTTGGAGTTGCTTAAGCGGTGGTGCCAACTTCTCTCCCTTTGATATTGGAATTTTACAGCTGGTAGGGGCACTTCTTGTCTTTCTGTTTCAAATAACATCTGCAGCCAGAAGCCAGACAGGTAGTTAAGGTGGATTGGTCAAGGCTCAATCTCTCTTTCTCTCTCTCTCTCTCTTGCTCCCTCGCTCTCTCCAGAAGGCCCAGAGGCTAGTATTTCACTGATTACAGAGTGGCCATGTGAATGGCAGTTTGTGTATTGTCAGAACAAAGGAAGCGCAGGCTCTAAGGAGGTGTTAGACAGGGGAATGGATTGGACCGACCCATTAGGTGTTAGAGGGGGAATGGATTAGCCCATTGGGTTGGAGCTGGCCAAACAAGTTGAAACTAGCTGGAGGGCCACATTTAACACCGCGACCACACTCCACCTGCAAGCAAGGCTGCTTACCTGTCTGTGTGTGTGTGAGAGAGAGAGGGAGGAAGAGCATATCAAATTCAACTGGCGAACCAGCACCCATTCAATACTGACTACGGTTGTTTTGTAGGAACAAAGCTTGTCTGTTAAACTACAGTATATGACTTGAGCTGAACCGTGGTAGGCTCTGATGTCTTGGCAGTGTTATGTTTGCTGTTATTTGAGAGTTTGGTTTTGTACGTCAGGACGTTTTCTTTAATGCTTAGTTTTAGTTTTCAAACTGATGTCTTTTTTTTCTTTTTATATAGATGCAGTAAATAAGGTGAAGTCCAGGGCAAAGGAATTATTTGACGGTGTAAATGGAATAGATGTCTTTACACCAGGCCCAATGCCAGGGGCACTGCCGCACCAACCAATAACCATGCCCCACTAAGCAAAAACACAGCATTGTGCACATGCTACTATACTGGGGCTTCCAAAGCCACCCCACCAGGGCTTTGGATGCCCTGCTCATGTTTTAGTACTTGTGCTGGACCTGCTTCACGCATCTCACTTAAGGACCACAGTTAGGTAATTAAGGCAATGGGCTCAATTTGGAGGGTCAGTTTAGTACAGCAGCGTACTTTCATAAGACATCAATGTGAGTCTTACATCATCCATGTTAACCCCCTTCTGGCCAGATCCACCCACTTCTGAATTATAATGCAGACCTCATCTTTCAGCAGCATGGCTGATGAGACAAATGAGCATGTGTGATTAGTCGCTGCTGCCCAGGCTCTTCGGCCCTGGTCCGTCAGACTAGCCAGAATATGCCAGAAAAGCTGGGGGGTGGGGGAGCAACCTTTCCCGAACCAATTACTCGCCCTCGATTTCAAGCTTTTCCTCTATTGTGACAGGCTCAGACAGGCAGGCTCTTTAAAATCTATTAACCTCCATAGCAAAATGCTCTCCCCAAACGACTGCGGAATAATTAAGGAACGAGAGGTGCAGTGAGGCGTGCAAATTGATGCAGTCCCGAAAATAAAAACATATGTTAGCGGTGAGCGGCGAGGGAGCCGTAGCGAGTGTTTATGATGTTGGATGGCGTTCGGAGAGCAGGAGGGGAAATATCATCATTAGCGGCATGCTGCGCTCCTTGCTCATACGGGCCTGTTAATGCATTCTATACGGACGCCAGTATTTGCACTGGACTGACAGGACAATTATCAAAGTTCAGCTGCCAAAGCAGTCTCAGAACAGCACCCCCTCCTCTCTGCCCCCAAACACACGCACACTCGTATTGGCACACAGGGATCATAGACAACCACATTTTCAACCACATTTGTACCCCCTCACACACTCACTTCCACCTACTTTCATGCAAACACTTCAGACCCACCAGCACCCACTTACTCCTTCACACACACTTAAACCCCACACAGGCTATCATTCCCCCCCACACACACACCTAAGGAACATCACCCACACCAAACAGCACACACTTCAGTGTGGCACTAAATAGTTCCATGCAGTTCACATGTGACAAGGGATAAATTAAGATGTAAAGCGTCCTAAATAGGTTTTGATTTGACTGTGGTATAAATGTCATAGCATGCATGTCCATTACTTTCCTTCCAAATTGCTTAATAATACCATTATATATCATTATATTATGATCATATACAATAACATCTCCATTATTTGAATACGTTCTCAGGATGTAAGTAAAACCCATTATAGGAAATTTAGTCCCATAATGTCATGTGGTGTGACTGCTGACCATGTGCCCAATTTAAGTTGAATTATTAAATTCAAGGTAGATTTCTTTTAAGATTTAGACATGATTTAATATCTGAAACCTTTTAAATTAAATCATGTTGCAAAATAATATTGAACTGAATTGCAAAATGTTGCCAAATGTTTGTTTTTGTTTTTTTCTGAAATGGTTTTAGTAAACAGTGGGCTGGTTATTGCACCATAAAAAATAACCCCAAAATGCCTTCATGGTCCTTTTTTTTTTTTATATATATATAATGATTAGGCATGATTCCATTTACTGGGTCAGGTGGTGTGACACATGAAAACCATAAACATTATTATAGGTTTGTTCATGTTTATTTATTTTTAAAAACAATAAAAATAATAAATATGCATAAACATATGTGTAAACATTTATACATGGTAACCAAGTACAAAGACTAATGTAGTAAGAAAAAACTTCTGAATGTTTTATTAATGTGTAGTTGTGCCACTTGACATTTTCTGGGTGGTAAAAATGATGATCCTGTTTAAAAATATATAATTATTTTGTAAAAGATTTCGAACCAAGATCAAAAGTTTTAATTTAATTGTAGATTATTTCTCATTACTTTAAAATGTTTCAGTAAATATTTCCATAAATATTTTAGTAAATTATCATTAATAAAGACAAATTTGTAATTGACTCTTCCTCTAAGAAAAAAAAATTCAGCTGTATAAAACCTTTACAAAGATTTCTGCTTTGAAATCAACATTCTTGTTGTTCTCCTTAGAATGTCAAGAATAAGACTTGACAAGAGTAAATTAACTGGAGCAAAAGGAGGAGCGAATGCTCAGGATTCTCCCAAATGCAGGTACTGGCATACCGACCTGTCTGTTGAATTGGTGTGCTCTAGCCATGTAAGGAACCAAAGGCCTTTCTTCTCAGGAGAATCCTTATTGACGCCTTTATTTCTCAGAGCACAGACACATTACCCTTAAAAGCAACATCAAAAAACCCGCATGGCAGTCATCAGTGACCTTCTCTCTTGCACACCTTTTCTGTCACGCTTTGGTGGGCCAGGTTGACCCTCGGTTGACCTAGTCCAGTGCAACTGAAGCTCTTGCACCTACATGGTCGCTCGATTTGAGAGTCCAAAACTGCCTGTGCCGCAGTCAGCTAAGTAATTGTACCTCACCCTAGGAGTTTAAGAAGTCCAGCCCCCCGGCACCAGCAGATCAGGTGTGACAAGAGCTAAAGAAGATGAGGAGCGAAAAAGGAAATGTCTTGGGACCCTCTGAAAACTTCTGAATGTGGACCATCCAGGCAGGCCTCTGCCTCACCTTCTGATTCAATAAGATGCAGATGCCACCACCCCCACCTCCCTTTCGCACTCGATATGTTCGTGTCAGAGATGAAAGAGCAAATAGGTGGTGAAGCAGTGCGTGTGGTGGGGGGAGCCTTGACACTAACGTAGTATATTGGGCTTTACTTATAGAACTGTGAAGTTCTTTTGTCAGCTTTAAAAGGTCTTATAAGCCTTTGAACAACTGTGTGTGACCGCCCCTCAAAGATTTCTCTTTTTTTTTTTTTTTTTTTTAACCTTCATTCAACTTAAGGAGGGGCAATCTCGCAGCATTCCTGATGGTCACCACACCGGTTCACTGAAGAAAAGAGGAAGGAACTGAAACCTTCAAATGTTCATTGAAATCTTGGCCTTGCCCAGGTTTTCAGTTGTGGCTCGTGAATTTTGTCGAAACCTTCTTGTAGACTTTCTGTCTTTCCATGAATGGTAGCATGACCTTTGATGACCTGTTTGAACTAACTGTCTGAAGCACTTTCCACATATGCTTTAGAATAAAATTCAGAAGATACAAAAGGTGCAAAACTCTTTGAACAAACATCTTTGGAATCTGGCACGTCTAATCACTTCCTAAAGCTTTGTCTTGTAGGTACATCTGTTTATGCAAATGAAATCAGCCAATTCACAGCACAAAAAAGGAGTGTATTTGCAGGTAGTTTCTTAAGAGTTTTTGCTGCTTGTTGATTTCTCACTTGCATCTTTGGTCGCTTTCAGTAGCCTATAGATATCAACATTGAATTTCTTTTCGCCCCAAACGTAAGATAATGATAATAAATACACTAGATGCCGTAATAATACAGATGCTTCCTTGCTATTTTCCAGCTTAAAGACTCGGTACTCTGTACTTTTTCCCCTCCTTCTTACCCACATCAATGCACTGTAAATCTGTTAACTGCCATGCTGCATAAAGTGCAGATTACAATGGGCAGAGTGGGTACAGGTTACAATGGGTGCCCTGCTGCCAGCGGCGGAAAGTCGCTTGCTCTGGGGGCCCCGCACCAGACTTGATCTTATTTGAGTGTTGAAGGACATGCCTTTATGTGCTGCAGTCACCAGTTTTAACTGCTTTTGTTTTGGGTGTTCTTTAAGGAAGCCGCAAGCACCAGGTGATGCACACATCAAAGGTGTGCGGGCACGGCTCTCCTCCATTTCTCAGATTTATACCTGCCAGTGCTGAGAGACTGCACAGTGCTATCATTACGGCTTTAATTAGTGTTTAATGCCCACTCCCTGGCCTCTCTCTGTGCCATACTTCAGGCACTTTAATTGCATTAGACTGATGAGGAGAAGCATTTTGGAAATACACCAGCCTGATGCCCGGAGACATTTAGTGAGAGTACACGGCAGTCAGGAACATGTCTTAATGTTTGTTTATATAAGCCAAGAACAACATCCACCACCCCACACCACCACCACCGCCACCACCCCTTTACGTAAAGGATCAAGCTGACAGATTTGAGAAATAAAAGAAGGGAAAGCCAAGTGAAGTTATTACAGCCTGCGTGAAAAGGACTCAGTGGATACAAGCTGGCTTTACAAAGGAACCAATGCAGCTGTAAACTGTTTGTCTTTTCAGATGTGTCCTATTGTTGAGCGCCTGTGCTTTGGTGGTGTAATGAGGGAATAAACGTGGGGGCCAGCAGTGCTCATAGGCCTGCTGCACGCATTCACACCTCGCGCGCATTTCAATGCCACATAACTCATAGCACGATATTGGAAAACCCAGCTCGACGGCCGCTTGCATGTCAATAGTGTCTGAGAACCCAGCGCGGAATCCACAAAGCGAGTGAGTGGGGAAGCGCACAAGCCATCTTCCCCTGGGTGAGCAGCGGAATTAACGCACTGGAAGACTTTCAGAACGGTATATTGTTGTTGGTTGCTGGTATTTGCAGATATTGTTGTTTACTTAGCACGCTGTTACTGTTGCTTGCACTCCTTTGATAAATAGCTCCGCTACACCTCACACTCCGTTCTGCCCTTCTTCAGTCCAGAAATGCACCTGCGCTGCGTTCCCCCACATTTCTGTGGAAAGTGTGAAGAGTTTGCGTGCACTAGACTGTACACTCGCGCACACTCGAACAGAGCTGAGAGAGGCAGGCAGGAGCGCGCGCTGCCAAACCCCCCTCTCTTTTTTCCCCCCGCGCGCTTCTGCTCCCTTCAGCTCATCCTATCAGGTGCAAACCGCTGACAGGTTTCCACCCACAGCCAGCGAAAAAAAAGCCCCCGCAGCAGCGCGAGCGCAAAAAAGCCTCCGCGCCACGCGCTGCGCTCACACGAAGCCCTCTCGCACGCGGATTCGCCGCCTTTCCCATCACCGCCTCCTGGATAACAGTCAACTCCAGCACAGTGCGTGACGGACGAGAGCAGTTCTTTCCTTTCTTCTTTCTCTCTAGTTTTATTTTATTTTCTTTATTTTCATGCACGCGGAGCGAAGAGTTTAGGATGAGTCGCGCGACAAGCGAACGGAATCTAACGTCTGCTCGGTCCTGGATCAGCGCTGCTTAAGGGAGAACTTCCAGCGGAGTCCTGAATTTTTAACTTTCTGGTTTGTTTTTGTTGTTTTTAGCGCGCAGAAGGAAGACAGGCGCGCGTGCTGTGAATTGAATTTTACCGCGCTTTGAAGAGTAAGAGAGAGTGAGTGAGAAGTTGAGAGAAAGAGAGAGAGGGGGCGCGGAGGGTTCTTGTTGGGGGGGAGAGAAGAAACCGGCACTGTCCAATCTGTCCATTCTCACTGAGCCTGATGGTGCGCGCAGAGGCTCGCGCGCACTCCCTCTGTCTCTCTGAGCGGGACTGCAGCTCTGCGCCGGGATTTGCTGGCTGAGGTGGCGGGGGCTCCGCGCGTGCTTTACTGGGGCGACCAACGACGGTGGAAACAGGTGGATCTGACCAAGATGTCTGCGCTGCCTTCGAGGTTCATCTACGTGTAAGGAGCGCTCTTTCTTACCCACCAGAAATCTCTCACATTAAGTCTAGAGCCTCTTTAGCTCCAGCAGTGCTCTTTATTTCATGTTATTACATGTGATTCATATCTCTCTCTCTCTCTCTCTCTCTCTCTCTCTCTCTCTCTCTCTCTCTCTCCAGGTGTTTACATTTTCTGGTCCTCTACTTCCAGCTACAGGTAAGTCTGATTGTTTTCCAGTGCTTGTTAATCTGGATTAAGTTGGGGGATTATAAGGATTTGCCACGAATTCGCAAATTTAGCTTAGTTTGAAAAGTGAGATTAGTGCAGAAAATACAGCCACACAAGAGGGCTTTGGATTAGGATTGCTGAAAGAATGCCACACCTCTTTTGCTATATCATTGTACCAGTTTAATTACATTTCCTTCTTTTAAATAATTCATTCATTCATTAGTGCCTGTCATGCAAAATGCTGGGAACGAATCATCCAATAGAGCACAACTAATGGTGAAATATGGATTGTGGACGCATGCAAACAACCTTAAACAATAATAATTACTCTTCTTTGTCACTGAAGTAAAAAAACAGAGCTGAGAGAAATATTTACAAAGCTTATCCAAATGTTGAAAATGTGGGTGCACCATAAAGAATGATGGAGTAATGTAAGACGTATATCATTAATAATATTAACATAGTCACAATATATGGTGATTTGTGCCATGCATCATTTAAAAATGATTTGTGATATTAAGCAATTAAAAAAAATTGCTTATGCTTTTAAGGTTGATTTTATTAAGTCATTATATTCCATGTGGCTAATGTTGTTCCTTAAATGAATGAAAGTAGGACAAAGACATACAGAAAGCATACCTGGCCTACTAAACCTCAAAGTCAGGAGCTAAAATGAGAGTCATCAGAGAGTGCTCAGAGATTTTTTAGAATGCAGTCTGTAGCTCCAATTACACGACTTCCAGGTAATAAAAGTTTTTATAAATAAGCATCTCCTGCTGGTTTTTGATAGCTGCACATATTTTTTCTCGAATTAGAGCATAGATAGAGGTTTATTCAGCTGTCCTGTTGACCAGGGCAATCTGATTATGAAATCTTGATTTAACATGTCATAAGAGGCATCTACAAAGACACCCCTCAAATAATGAACAAAAGCAGCTGATTGGAAGGAGATGCAACTCGAGCGGGTTACATAACCCTGCATGCCCATTTTTGTTCCAAAGCATTTGGCGCAAACAAGGCCATAGTGTAGGGCTGTCTGATTCCTCTGTGTTTTTGTGTCAGTAATTACAATACTAGTGCTTTAATTGCAGGCCGGGCCATGGTCAGACACATGCAAGCGTGTACATGCTTCCTGCTTTTTCTTCTTTAATTCCATCAGGCAGTGTTTTCTAATGGGTTTGGCCTTTTTTTCTTGTTCTCTTTCTTTTTTCCCCTTTACGGAAATGCTGAGAAATCAATGGTGTGATAAGTCTATAAGAGCAGGCCTGAAGTGGCAGTGCATTGATGCGTTGTTTCCTGAGCTTCCAGCGGAGAATGGTTGTCTGCAGATAGGGCCCTTTCGGACATGCAAGAGTGCGCAGCTTCTTAGCGAGGATGGTGCTGATCTTTTGAAGTCTCAATGATATCCATTTCGCTAGGATGGCTTTGAAGGGAGACAGGCAGTGTGATAAAAAAATGTTTCGCATGGCTTTAGCCCGGGCTCTCTGTATAGGCATGCCCCATTTTCCTGCTTGCGTTGAGATGCAACTGTCTGCAGAGCACACCTCAGTGTTTGACTAGAGATGGAGAGATTTCAGAGCAAATCCCTCAAAGGAGAGGCTGTATGTATGTGTTTTCCCTCATGTGGATAGTGTGTGTGGGCTTTATGTCAAGACGGAACCACTCTAGAAGAGAGGTCTGACCTTCTTTCTGCGATAAACTCTATGACACATATCCTGTGTGTATGTGAGTGTGTGTGTGTGCATTTATGTTACGGTTGTATAACTCTGAAAAGAAATTCCTTACACCAGGGCATCAGGGCAGGAAACCTCATGTAGATTATAATTGTACATACATCAGGTTTTTTCATGTCTTTGGCATAGTGGTTTATCATGCAAACTGCAGTACCTTATTTTGTTTCAGATTTATACTTATTGTCTCTTAAAGCTGAATTCCAGCAATGTTTCAAAAAGTCTCTGTAATTAAAGGTTTAAGTTGCAAACAAAACCATTCAGAGTGGTTTGATGTGAAATACTGTGTTCCAGAGAAATTCACATTGTTTTGGACTGCTCACTGTGTTGGAGGTAGGAACCAGACGTCTGAAGCATTTCATGCCTGTAATAGCTGCCTCGTGTGAAAAGTTACTGCATGGGCAAATATGCTGCCTGGCGCTTGAGGCATTGTTTTACGATAGCTTTAAGATAAGCATTTGCCCTAAAACATAAACATTTTTCAAAACACTCTGGTGGCGGAGAGCTACATGCAGGGTGTTGTTAGGTAAAATAGTCCTACAAGCAAGTATATTATTACAGATTTATTGCTGTTTTACTCACATCAACATTACACAGAAAAGGTCTGTTCACTGGTTCAGTGAATAAACAGGCTTTCTATATGCATTATAGGCATGACCCCTGGTTCCTATCGCCACAGAGGAACCTTTTGAGGATTAGACCTTTGGAATTAATAATTTTTTAACATTTCAACCATTTATTGATGCAATTAATTTTTTTTTTTTGATAATCGATATATTAAAACAGATGGCTTCATGTGACTGCTAAGATGTGTTTAGGTGTTAGAAGTGACTGAGATTTAGCTTCTATTTGGTACACTCTTTATACTCAGTTCTCACGGTTGAGTACACGCACAGCCCAGTGGAAGTGCCTTGTTTCTCATCTCTGCATTGAAGATTTGTTCTGCCATGAGTGCATTTCCCCTTGCACGCTCTAAATGTCATTAATTTGCTGAGGTTAAAATAACAGCGAGTCGGAGTATGTAATGTGTATATAATTAGCCACCTGAGAGCAGCCACATAAAAGCCCATTACTGGGTAATTACCACTCATACAGCTGGGGAGAGCAGGCTTGGCTAGGGCAGAGAGATTCCAGGGGTTTCGAAAGTATACGTTTTCCTCGTATGGACGGGTGACAGGAGATGAGAGGAGAAGAGGATAGGAGGAGAAAGCTGGAGAAGAGTGGAAAGATTGTGTGCGTGGCTGTGTGTTTTGTAGCTCGGAGCCTCAGGTGACTGGCAGAGCGTATAAACTATGGGGATGAAAATGAACGCCCTGTATTGAAAGATCCCTCAGGTTGTATTGTTTTATATGATGTGTGTGTGTATGGGTGTGTGTACGCATGTCTCGCTGCAGATGTGTCCGCATGAATGTCTGTTAGTGTGTGTGCAGATGTGTATGTGTGATTTATGAGAGTAATTCTGACCTTAGGCAGATATTTGTTTGATGACAGAGAAACAGGTCCCGATCCTTCAGGTGGATAATTGCTAGTGGCTTGCTTCGCTGGTGGAAATGGAATACTTGGTCTTTGCAACTTAGCTCGGGGCACATAGTATTCAGCTACTTTTTCAGAGAGACGAGCGCAGATCAGTAATCTGGAATAATGCTTTGTCTTAGTGAAGGCTAGCAGAAAACGAGCTGCAGTGACCTGTAATATTCTTTATCTTTAAATTTGTGTTCATAAAGGATTTTGGATCCAATGTACAGAGCTTACAAAGCAAACCTAATTCATAGCCAAGTTCAAGTACCTTTTAGCAGCATGCCTTTTCAACATCCTTGTGTTCCTTTTTTCAGTCTAATGTCTATGTATGTCTACTTCAGCTTCTGCCTATTGACTTCTGTTGTATATGAGTACAGTTGACTTCTTTTTGAGGTCTTCTGTTCTCTAACTAAATACTGGAAAATGTGTAGAAATGATTGTCTGGGGTAGCTGACCATGTGCTACAGTTACATCAGTTGAATATTATATCGAAAAAAGCTAAAATATGAATTTCTTTTATGTAAGATATCCAGCCTTTATATTCTTTACTATGCACACATACAGCTAAACGCTCTGCTTCTGCCTCCAGGAGTCTCACCAGAGTTCTGCAGACTTCCGCTTCTACATTGAGAATCACACTCGGGATGACGTGAGTCGGAAGCAGGTGCGGATATACCAGCTGTACAGCCGGACCACGGGGAAGCATGTGCAAATCCTCGGCAAAAAGATCAACGCTAATGGAGACGATGGGGGCAAGTACGGTACGGGGGTGTTCCTGTGCTTCTCCACTGCTTTAACCAATACTGAAATCCTTACATGACCATTACTGGTGTCACATTAAATGAATACAGAGAGAGAGATTAAACCTCCTGTCTTAATTATCACTGGAGAAACTTCAGATCTGTCTTGGGATCAGTGAAAAGTGCAGCATCCACTGTGAGCAAGTGCCTAGGAGGAGGGATTTGTGGGTAGAGATAAGCACGGTAAACGCTAGACTGAGCTGCGCTGAGTGATACAAGTGTGTTTACATCCGACCTCATTTTCAACCGTGTCAGCCAGAGTCTTGCTCTGTGTGAGCGTAGAAACTCCCCAGCAGGTCCGTGGTCTTAGCTGTGCCTGCGTGCTGTTGTGTTATTATGTCGGGGAACCGGCCTGTGCTGGGTCTGCACGTTCAGGTGAACGCTGATTGCTGTTTTGGGTCAGGCTGGGGAGTTTTATTGCCAAAATGGTTTGATGAGTGCGTGCAGTGCTAAGTGCTAGTGTTGGGTTGTTATCAAGCAGAAAATGGCTAGAGTTAGTGTTGGACTGTGAATGGAAAGGAATATGCAATTTTGCAACATTTAGGCAAATGAGAATAAAGTTGGTGTTAACTTTAAAGTGAAAGTTAGCAGTGTGCCATGAGGGGAGCTTGTGAAGGTTCTTTAATGCTTGTGTGAGCAGGCGTGGAGGCAGATCCAGGTAAATCCCCACACCTGGGAACTTTTTTTTGCCTCTTAGCAACACAAAGACAGCACTAATTCACTACCACTGCTTTGTGTTCTTGTAAGCACTAGGGAAAACGTGCCTTAACCCCTTATATGGTTGATATCCTACATTTTTCTTATGATATTAATGTGGTTCTATGTATTATTTATTTTTACCTGACCATTTTCCAACTCATTTTTATTTATTCGAAGTAAACATATGAATGTTCTATAAGATTGGCTGCAAATTACTGCCTTAAAAGTCTATTGTGTAAGCAGTCCAAGCTAAAACTCTTTTTATGACATCAGTGTGAATGGGTGGAGCTCACCTGCTGTAGGCTGAGTAAGTGGATATGTCTAGAATCCTTTGTGATGGTGTTTGTGACATCACAAATATAATAAATTCAGAACAGGACTTTTTTATTTCTATTTCATATGTAACCCCATTGGAATATTCATGTTGCAAAGTATATGACAATGTTTGCTCTCTGCATAAAGCTTTTTGTGAGAAAATTTTACTTAGCTTGATACTAATTTCTGAATAATGGATCTTATCAGCCAAAGTTGGAACAGATGCAGCCGTTGATTTTTCTTCTGAGCCTTTGCTGTTTGGTTCTGCTCTGGCTAACATGTGCAACAGATGTATGGCCCTCAGAACAAGAAGTATGTCAGACAGCCTTTCAAAAATGCCTTGAGCAAGCATAAGCCTATTATACAGGAGGAACTTCTTAAGCAGTCTAGGAATATGTGCTATATCTATCAATTTAGAGGGGGAAAAAATAGAGCATTCGGTTCAAGGGAAACAGGTGTACTCTACCGCCCCCCCCCATACATTCCATCTGCCCTCGCTTATTTTCTTCAGCACTGCTTTTTTCAACTATCCCCCTTTTTAAAAAACGTCACCTCCTTATCCGCTGGCCTAAGCTAAGGAGAGGGATATTTCTCTCATGCTCCTTCACAAATCTCAAGTGCTCTGCCTGAACTGGTTCCCCCACTCGTTGTACTCAGAGCTGTTTTTAAAGGGGGACAATTTCGGCATTGCCCTCAGAGCCCCCTGCCTTTGAGCTCCACTGAATAGCTCTGTGTGTTAAGCAAATGGATCATCTTAACTTTTTGATTGAGTGAGCAGGGACTAAAGGCGACTGGAAACCCAATCCCCAGGGATCTTAACTGCTCCAAGAGGTTTGGCAGATAGCTCCCCCTGGGAGGGGTGAGCCCAAACAAAGGTGGCTAAAGAGAGCGAGAGAGAGAGAGAGAGGTGTGCAGGGGGGTGGTGATGCTGGACCTTCTCAGCATTTGTTTGTGTGTGGTATACTATGAAAAACATTCAGGTCTACGTGAATGTATTAACCTCGCAGCTTGTTTTATCCATACTGGAGTACCATCAAACCTGTTGGGCTGTTCTAAAGAGTAATGAATGGAGACATTAGATGCTGTTTTCTTTTATATGAGTGTGTCCATGAAGTTTTAAGTAAATGTCTCTTCTGCTTCATTACAGCTCTCCTCGTGGTCGAGACAGAGACGTTTGGAAGTCGGGTTCGAATAAAAGGAAAAGAGACTGAGTACTATATTTGCATGGACAAGAATGGCAAAATTATTGGCAAGGTAAGAGGAGGAATTACAGAATTTATTTTGCTCCACTATATACCTAAGCAGTTACAAATCAAGGTTCATGATTAACTTAGTGTTCTGGAAATAGTTGGAAATAATAATAATTTTGCCAAAAAGAGATTCTTAAAAAAAGAAAAAACAAACTCGCTTTAATCGGCTTTGATCTCGTTTTCTGGTCGTTACATAAGAATCCCAGACCGCCGGTGTGTTTGTCATTTACAGCTTGAAGTAGCAACTCATTATGGTATCAATTAGTGGCCTCATTAACGCAAGGGAAAGCACTTTTGCTATGTGATCACTAGGAGGCATCACATACAGTAGCTTAATGATGAACACTGTGGATGTCATGGTCCAGTCCTTGAGGCTACAGCAGTACACATTCTTGGAGTTTTCCTTACTCTGTAATTATGGCCTTTTTGGTTAAAGCTCCTAATTTTTGCTGTCTCTCCTGAAATTCATTATCCCGGTGAGTAGAAGTGTTAGTTTCTTGACTGGAATGCCAAAACAAAACATTAGTGATGTCTTTCATGCTGTACTGTAGAGATGGTGACATCCCTTGCGATGCATTTTCAAAACCACCACAGCTGCAATGTTGGCAAAGTAATGAGTCAGGGTTTTCCGGTCCACCCCATTCAAATTCAGCAGTGTTTCACTGATGTCCGTTCGAATCAAAGCGGACGCCTGAGTCTGGCTTTAAGGTAAAAAAGTGTCGTTTGCTTTCCATGTTCTGATGGTTGCCATACCGCAAACACGTTTGAGATGGAAAGAGCAACACCCCTCTTTTTTTCACCAGGAATAGTACATTCCATCTTTCTCTGGCTTGTTTGATACCGGCCATAAGCATCAAACGTGGCGCCGTTCCAGTTGCTTCTTGGCAGAGAGATTTGCTGGTTTGATGGTATTCGCTGGTTGGTTATTGCTGATTTGTTTATATAGCACAGTAGAGCGAGAAGCCAGTCGTAAAAGCACGTCGGTTACAGTTTACTGTCCACTTTCATTTCAATTCAAGCACTAAAAAAAGTTTCCAGACATTCAGACTGTAAGCTGGGGCCTGAGGCCAAAGGCCACCATAGTTTGAGCTGTTTTGAGGGATCTCCATGTTTTTTGGCAGCTCTGTTCCACAGCCCATGTTTCTTGGCTTTGGTTGAAATTTTGTTGAGATGTACAAGTTAAAGGAGGATCCCTTCTCACCCCTTGCAACCCAGCTGGTATGCCATTGTTCACTTGAATTGCCTGATAACAAGGAGCAGCAAATTAGATTTTTTTTAACTCCCCACACCTCTCTATTGTGGTTGGCTTTAGTACCTCATAAGTACCTCAGCTGACGAGCTGGGGAGAATTGCTCAACAGGTGGGCCTCATCTGACATGTTATTTTCTCTCCCCTGCAGATCAACGGGAGTAACCCGGAGTGTGTGTTCGTGGAGGAGTTCTTGGAAAACAACTACACGGCGTTAGTGTCTGCCAAGTACAAAGGCTGGTACCTGGGCTTCAACCGTAAGGGCCGGCCCAAAAAAGGCTCTCGGACCACACAGACACAGCAGGAAGTGCATTTCATGAAGAGAGACCCCAAGGGGAAGGTGGACCCTCAGGAGGAGTTCCGTTTCACCACGGTAACGAAGCGGACACGTAGGGCGCGGCGCTTAAGGCCCAACCCCAAAACGAACTGAGGCAGCACAGACTGAGCACGCACTGTTCCTGTTTTTTGCAGACATCTCCAGCTTCTTGCCTTAAAGCAGCCGAAAGACTATTGCGACTAAGCAGCAGGAAAATGAACGGTGGCTACAGGAGACAAAAAGCTTCACAAAAAAAAGGAAAGAAAAAGACAAAAGATTTATTTTTATATTTCAGGAGCTTTGAGTATCTCCCATGTGTTGAATGTTTCTGGGTTATCAATAATGTAATATTGTGTCTGTTACTTTATTTATACTGGATAAACTAAGGATGACAAAAAAAGGAACTTGCGTCTCCTGCATCGACAAGTTTACAGCAGCAGGCATCCTGTTGAACGGAAAAAAGAGAATTGACCACACCTGAGGAAACAAACAAACAAACTTATTTTCATATCGGGTTGCCCCTGACAACAAGGATCCAATATTTTCTACTGGAATGGGCTGTCCTGGAGATGCAATGACAGAGCGATAACAGCGGTCACATGACCCTCACAGGCCTCCATAGGTGAACGAGTGCAATATTTTGAAGGCCCCCCCAATCCCCCCCACTTTTTTTCCCTCCCCTGTTCTTCTGCTGGATGCTTTCCTCTGGGCAGCCCTTGCTCTGAGGATTGCAGTCCTGTCCACGGGTTAAATGTGTGCATATGCACGGAGCACTGTACGGTTCCCTTTTGCATTTTTGTGCAACCTGTGATTCAGCAGAGCACAACATGCTTTGACTAGCCAGGCATCGGCTATGGCGGTAGTTCTTGTTAAAACAAACAAAGAGAAGCCTGGAGTTGAAGGGGACTGGAAGAGTGAAGCGTGTTGATTTGATGAGAACCTTTTGACCTTTCTTGCTGTAAAGTGATGCAAAGGTTAGGAGAATGCACTGTGATGACAACGGGCCTGATCTCAGACACTAGCGTACAGACACAGTGTACTTTTACAGCTGCAAGCTGTTTCTTTCCTGAGAGAGACATGGGGGTTCACAGCATAGAAGAACTGTACTAAAATCAGTTTAGCTACCAATTTCCCCAACAGATCTGATGCGTTGTGCTCGGTTCCTGTACCATGAACACTTTTTTGTATAGAAAAAAAGCCCATATTACGCCCAAATCAGATCAGTTGGCCTATAGCATCAGCTAAGCAGGTTTCTGCTCTAGATTCATAGATTTCCCTTCCTGAACTGCCTCTTTCGCTCTCTCTCTGTCTCTTTCTCTCTGTCACTGATGGGTTAGACACTAGTGCGCACAGTATGTAGAAGACATGTTCACTAAAGCTTTATACAGGACTGTTCTGACTTGAGCTGCAGTTCCCATGAAAGGCCTTCTACTCCACTCTCTCACAGCAAAATCTGCTCCTCATATGGGTGAAGCTGTAGTGTAAACAAATCTATATACTCCTTTGTCACATGACAGGTTTTGTATGAGATGCTACTAACAAACATGACACATGTATGGTTTAAACAAAAAATGTATGCAAAAAAAGTAATAATAATTTTATGACTATTATAAAATATTTATTGCCTTTCTCTGTAAATACAACCTGATGAATTTATTTGACCTCTTAATAAAAATGAGGACTATATTAAAAAATTAAAAGGAAGAAAAATGGATGTGTGTTTACTTATTTTTTACATATTTATTTGTGTCCCCTTGATCCGAATGGCCCGTTTTTGCGGTCTGTTCCGAAATCTGATCTTAATCTGACATCCAGTGCTTTATTCATTGGCCGTGTCAGAGGAAGGATTCTGTATTTTTTTTCAGGGATTATTTGCAAGATACGTCAAAATCCCTTCTCTGAAATTCTCTCTACAGTTAAAGGTTTAGCAGGCATCCATGTGTAGACGTCCCTGATTTATACGTGACTATTTTCCCCACTACACATCTTCCATACGTCAAGAGACAAAAGGAAGAATGTGGATTTTTTTCTGAGACGGCTATGGTAAATTTCAACCTCGAAGTGCATCGCGCACTACGAGGAGTCTGCTGCTGGAATGGACATGTTTAGATAGGACCGACACTTTTTGTCATCTGAACTGCCGACAGGCTATGAAAAGGTGAATTGCACTTTAGAAATGAGCAACAAGGTCCAGGAAATGTGTCATCATTAAGTTATGAGGCGCTTAAAGACAGCTAAGAGATTCTCAGACAACATGAGAATTCAAGGATCGTTTAGACTCAAGGTTATGTCAACAGATTCCCTCCTTGCTTTTACATATTGCCTCTTTCATGAAATCAATTAGAACCGGAGGGAGTAGAAGAATGTTCAAAGAGAATGTTCGGAAAGGTATTAAGGTCAATGGAACTATTCCTTTTCCAAATGGATTTCCAAAACTTCTGGTATGAAATCTTGTTCTGGGAGACATTATTTTCCCAGATGACAGTACCCTCATTAGACTGACTACATTAGCCACGAGAGACGCTTTATTCTGCTTTTCAATGTGTCAATAACTGACATTAGCACATTAGCGCAGATGCATGCTCGCTGCGCAGCTTTACACATCTGGGTTGCCACTGAAGTGCAAAACTTAAAGCCTTCGACCAAACGTCTGGAATGTTGTCAAGCCTCTGCTTTTTTCGGCCTTTTCCCTTTTTCTTTCTCTCTCTTTTTCCCTCTCCCACTTAGTGACTTCTTTCTGGCAGCCCTGTTTGAGCTGTTTCTCCTTCTTTAAAGGAGGAGGATGAGGAATGCAGGGTAGCATGTCTTATAATGTTGTGTTCAGGAATGGTGTTTACAGTAGCAGTCAGACTGAAAGATGGCCGTTTTGAGGAAAAAATGCCTTTTGTTTAACTTCCCACTGATGTTATCAGGCCCCGCTCTATACAGCCACCTACAGCGGGCAAAGACCGGGGGACGGGACGTGGTCCGATTTAGATGTCTGGTGACCCCTCTGTCTTTTCTTTTTCCGCGGCAGAAAGTGGCACAGAGGTCTCCGCTGACACTGTGTCTGGGTCCAGGCCTTCATTACTCAAAACAGAGAGTGAAAAAACCAAACATCCTATCATGTTCACACAGACAACTGTCTGGGTATTAGGGTTTTACAACAACACTCAAAAAGTCCAAAAGTCCTTTCAGCCAGATCTTGTTTTTTTGGCGATAGGGGGTGAGAAGGAGGCCCGATGCAAGCGCTGATAAGAGGAAAAAATGTATTAGCGTCTCGGCAAAGTATGTACACATCAGTGTGACCTCATGGCACCGTGCACTGGAGATCAGGATCAGATTAACCTCCTACTTTGAAATTGGACTACAGAAAAAAGAGTCCGCACCAAAAATGACTTTGTAACAAGCTTAATTTTAGAGTAATGTTCTTTGTCCCGAGAGTAACGAGCTACTCCGAAAACGTTTGATATCCACGTCGATGGAACCATTCCACAATGATAGCTCTTAAAAAAGTTGAATAAACAGACTTTTAAGAGTCCAGACATCTGAAAATTAAAGAACAGAGAGCGTTTAGCGCGGGGCTCCCGCCAGCTCCTCTCCTTTGGCTTAACCTTTGATCAGTGGAGGATGGCCCTGGAACGGACCCAGTATGCTGAAATGAAACATAAAATCCCTCCGTGGCACTCCTCCCTTTCAGGACGAGCCTCTGTGAACTCACCGCTGCCGACGGACGGCTATTCATAGGCAAAGGAGGCCCTGACTCCACGGCGGGAGGTTAGAGCACTGAAAGGTTGTGCAGGGACCCCGGGCTTTGCTATCTTTAAGGAGGCCGCTCTTGTGTATCGTGTATATTTTTAGAACAATGCGCAATAAGGGCCGCTTTCGGGAAAGCTCCAGAAGAAAGAAAGAAAGAAAGAACGAAAGAGCAAGCAAGAAAGAAGGGCAACGTTTTCCCCTGGCCATGTCCAAAGCATACTAGCATGCTAAACACTTGTTTTCTCTGCTGAATGGCAGGAAGAAAATAAGGTGTGTGTAATAGCCCGGCGGTCGGCGTCTTGCTGAAGCCTTCGGTGGCTCCATCAGCTGCGGAGCGAGTGGCCCAGGGACACAGGCCCAAAAGTCCCTCAGAGTGCTCTCTTCAGCAACCACATACTTAATGAAAGGGCCGTGTCAACAGAAATCTGGTGGCCCAGCCATTCCGCACACAGAACAACCTTTGTCTCCTTAAATATTACTTAAGTTCTCCTCGGGGTTCTGAGGGGGAAGAAACATGCAAAACCAAAATAATGGTTGACCTCTAATATAATCCTGACTGTCACAGCTCGGTGCGCCATGTTTTTTTTTCTCAAGCCGCAAGCTTTCGTCTCCCTCAGTGAAATGCGCGACCGCACCGGGCTGCTCCGCTTTTACTCTGGGACGCACAGAGACTGTTTTGTGATTCACGCCTGGTTTTTCATGACATGTAGCTGAGGGCTGTTTTTACAGGACTACATTATGTTCCAGCAGACGATTATTTTGACAAAATAGTTTAAAGGTCCCGCGTGAAAGCGTGACGATTTGGGCTCATCTTTAGAGGCCGACAGGAGATATGAACAATAGGGAGATAATAATGGAGGGGATATGGCGTTGCTTGTTTTTGTTACCGGCTTTGCTTGTTTTACTGCCATGCCAGCTTTGAATGTGGTTTCAAGGAAGGTAATTGGCGCCTTACATTTCTTTCTGGTTTTCAGTAGGTTAACATTTACCATGGACCAAACTGATACTTTGCATGGTTAATGTAAATGAATAGATTGTGGACATAGAAGAAAAAACAGCCCAGCATTGTAAGGAGAAGACCTACATCTTAATGCACATCTGTAGTGCAGCTAGCAAGAAACATAACAGTAGTGCATTAGAATTGAAACCCTTGGTGCATGTAGTCTCCCCCATTTCAATCAACCTTCAGTAACTGCACAAATTACATTCACTAATCATCAAAAAAGTAGTTGAGGGAAGAGGCTTTGGGATGTAATGGTATTGGGAAGGAAGATAAAGGCCACTGAGAACAATACATGATGATAAATTTATACTAATAAGGTCGATATATATTTATTGAATTTTTTGAATATTTATATTCAATATTTTCAAATATTTTTCCAATATTGACCACAATGTTTGCTAACGGAGCATGGAGTTGTAAAAGTTCCTAATAGTGTCCTGTGATAATCCATCCCATGCAGCTAAAACATTCCTTACAAAGTTCCTGCAGATTTTGTGGTAGGGGTGGAGGTGGAGTGACACCAGGCCCTCTGGACATGTGGTGCGTGACAACCAACCGTTAATTATGACCCTGACAGTGATGTCTCCACACATGGGTTAGTTGGTTGCCTCCACCAAGACAAAAGGGTAACTCATCACTGAAGATGATCCGCTGCCATTCTGAGTTACTCCATGACAGTCTGGCACAACACCATTTCAGTCTTTAGCGGTATTGACATGGTGTTAAGGGCAGTCATTGTAAAAGTCGGCCTGCATGTAGTCCTGCATCGTGCAGCTGTCCGCCAATGGTGCTCACACATCAATAGGATGACTCATGTAGGGCATTGCTTCTTTAAAAGGATGGCAGTCCTGGCTATAGAGTCAGATGAGCGATGTAGAAATCATTTCAATTATTATTTAATGTCGCTTAAATAATTATTTTTATGCTCTACAGTGTGACTCACAGCAGTGCAAGGACATATTTATTCCTGGCTTGCAGTCAATGGACAGCAGCTTGTGGTATTTATCACATAGTGGGTCTTCCTTTCTACCATGTCTATCGTGTGGCTGTGTTTGGCTCCTTCAATGTTGTCCGTAAACATCATAGGAATTTGGCCTGGACTCTGTCACTTAATCAATTTAACTCATCTTTCCATACGACTTTGTCCCAAAGCTCTACGTGATTGCCATGCACTTGTTAGCATTATCAGCACTTTGCATCTTGTGGTAAGACATCATGCTGGCATATGATTCTGTCTCTGCGTTTAAACGCTGGAGAGTGTTTAACAGTTTTTCATCAGGACTGACTGTAGTCTGACTGTAGATCTTCCAGGGTGTTTGCTGTTGCTAAGCTATTGCTAAGCCAGTCTGTTCAGGTTTCTTGTAATTAAGAAATCTTTTCAGAGAGAAATATCTACAAGATTACACCATCATTTAGCCAAAACAGAAAATCCATCCTCCCTCTTCACTTCTTCCCCTCTGGTTTACTTACCAGCTTTACTCTCCTGGAGCTGTTAACTCATTTTGCTGTTAGCTTTGTGACTTGTTTTCTTTATTTGTGAACATTTCTTCTCGCCAAGAATGAGCATGCTTCTTCTTCGTCCAGTCATGGGAAGACTAAATGTAGGCGTCATCCTACAGTGACTCACTATCGCCTTTTGAGTGTAGGATGTCCTAGCTGGTTCAGCACGCTAACTTCAGTAGACACCTCTGCAGCATGGTATCTACAACACTGGCATCTCTGACATATCATCATGGTGTTGTTCCTTCACATGTTGATTATTGTTTTTAATTTTGTTATGTTTTATCCTTGAATTTTTATATACAGTTCCCTGAGGGGTATGTTTCTTACAAGGCTTTCTATCTCCACTTTATGTACAACTCAAGTTCATGATATTTTTAAATTATAGGTTCCTGTGATTAAACATTTAGAGACCTATCACCACTGTTATATTCATACACACTCATTGTCAAAAGAATAGTTTCACAAATAGCTGCACCCAGAGGGAATAATCCAACAGTAATAGAACTTGGTGGGTAGGTTTGACATCGGGAGATACGCAAATGATTCAAGTTTCACGTTTGGCTGGACATAAGCAAGGATGAGCCTTATCGCTGTACCTGGCTGACCCGACAATCAGTGAGCAGTGATGTCCTCCATGAGTCATCCTGTTAGTGCCAACACCATGACAAACAGCTGCATGGCACAGGACTACATACATGCAGACCATTACGATAACTGTCATTACACCACATCACCGTCACCTAGGGCTACAATAGGTATGCAAAAAATTTCCATTATTTCATTATTGTATTGTTCCTGGTGACCTTTATCTTCCTTCTGAATAGCATTGCAATTTGACACTTTCTGGGTGCATATATATATACATATATATCAACTAAACAATTCCCATCAAAAGCATGTAGATAACATGTAAATATGCAGAAATCTGAAAAAAATATATAGAATGTAGAATTCAGATTTAGATTCTCTGTTTCATGTTCTGGTTTGCTTAATGGACAATAGCAATGGAATCATGCATGAGGTATTCAGAGTCATAATCAGAATCAGTATCAGGTTTATTGGCCAAGTATGTTGACACACACAAGGAATTTGGCTTTGGCAGTTTGTGTCTTTCTAGTATTGTACCAATATACACATAGCTAACTTGACAGTCCACATTAAATTCTCATATACACAATAAATACAGACATTGTACAATATACAATGATGTAACACATAACTGCCCAAGACACAACCAAACAGCTAATGTGCATGCTGTCAGCTGATGGAGATACTGTATGTAACTTCCTTTACAATAACGGCAATATCCTGTACATTTCACCTCAATTACTTATGGATCATGGAGCATTTCAACAAGCATCTTATCTTACCAGCATCTCTGTCTTCACTCTACCTCTTTATTTTTATTTCATTTATGTCTACCCTGACACTGACTATGCCCTCAGTGCCTTAAATCCTACTTTCTTTCTTTCTTTCTTTCTTTCTTTCTTTCTTTCATTCTTTCTTTTTTTCTTTCATTCTTTCTTTCTTTCGATTCATTCATTCTTTCTTTCATTCTTTCATTCTTTCTTTTTTTCTTTCTTTCTTTCATTCTTTCTTTTTCTTTCTTTCTTTCTTTCTTTCTTTCTTTCTTTCTTTCTTTCTTTCTTTCGTTCGTTATTTTTTTCTTCTCTCTCTCTCTCTCTCTCTCTCTCTCTCTCTCACTGTGGGTTCCTCATTGTCTTGAGATATGAGATGGTTCTTTGTTGTACGTTGTGCAGGCCGGTAATTAGTGAACTGTGTGCTGGGCGTTTTTTCTCACAGAGGCTCTTCACAATTAATCAGCCTTTTCCCACTGATGGCCAAAGCCCCTTGACTCTACCCTCTCAGGAGCCTGGTCCCATCCCCACCCCCTCTAATAATCGCCCTGCAGTGGGCGCACAGCCTTTGAAGGAATTTCTTTTGTTTGAAAAAAAAAATGTCATTGCATCAGTCAGTATTTGGGGCTGACTGACATTTCACGGAGGATCTGGAGAAGTGGGGGTCAATTTAAAGGGGCTTGAACCAGGAGCGTTTTGTATGTGTTTACCATGTGTGCAGTCAAAAAAAGACTGAAAAATTAAAAAAAATCATACAAACATATGACTCTGGACATACTACAACAAATGTAAAATATGTCTGGCAATAAACTGAAGTTAGCAAAATATATAACATAAATCTTAGCAACATCCATCATTTGCTTCGTGTCAGTATGGTGACTCAAAAATTTGCTCTTTCTCTCGCTGTCTTTCTCTCTTTCTCTCTCTCTTTCTGCCTCCCCCTTAATTAACATTTGAGCTTATTCATCTGTAATAACTGACCCGGTAATGACAGAATAAAATGGAGGTCATTAATTTGCCGCTGTTTAAACATTTGCAGCCAGTATTAAGGCTGCTATTGTTATATGGGTGGGCACTTACGTATTTTTTTGCCATCTAGCACCATGGATGTTCTTTCCTTCATTTCACAATAATTCATCTGAAAATTCAGCTTCCTGTATCATGTAGCAGCAGCATTAGCTAGAATTACAGAACAAGCACAACATGGAGTACTTAGTTTTTGTACAGTGAGTTCTTATTGCAGGGTTCCCTTTCAGAGTACACACACTTCATTCATCATCTCAATCTGGGTTTAAAGAGACCCACAATGAGTTGCTTGTTATATTGAGCATCTAAAGTTCCCATTGTTAAAGTGAAAGTGCTGTGTTTAGCCTATTCTCAAAGCATTGTCCAGTTGCATAGTTGTGGCTAAGGATTGCTTGAATGCTTGTATATGATTCCACATAATTCGACGAACGGGATTCAGGTAGAAAAAGCTGATGATTGTGTAGAAGAAGGCTGTCCTGGAATTGCTTATATATTCAGTTTCACCTGACAATTTGGCCTGTGTGGTCTAGATGTGTCCTGCATTCAACACATAAGAGGACCTGGTGAATTGAAGAAGGAGAAGGAAAGAAAGACTGTGATAAGGCAAAGGAGAGAGAGACAGAGAGAGAGAGGGACAGAGGGAGAACAGAAGCAAGCGCAAAGGCAGACAGACCTTTCACCTGAGGTCGAGAGACAGCCTCAGGACTGCTGATCCGACATATGTTTTCGTAAGCCAAGACAAGCATTCAGTCATTGTGGCTGCTCTCCAAAACTAATGATGTCAAGTGATTCCCTAACAAAATCCCCTTTTTAAAAAGAAGAATGAAAGGGCTTTGGAAAAGGGGCGGGGGCAAGAGGAGGGAGGGAGAGGGCGAGGGAGGAAGGAGAGCCGGAGGGGGCGGGGTGTGGGCCGCCGGTGTGGGCCGCCGGTCCGGGCGGGTGGGCGACCGAGGAGAAAAGAGGAGCGCAAATGAGGAGACAAAGGCCAAAGACAAACTGAACTTGATGTGCCCTCGAAGACCCTAGCAGATTTCCCACCTCTGCCAAGTCCTACCCCTCGCCACTATCATATCACTCCACAGGGAGAAAAGAGCTCACTTCTTATTTACGCCGCTGCTTATTGCCAGAATATTGCTTTTAATTGCTGCCCTGGATTTCCCGCGTCTGTAAGGATGAGTCAGAGATGATTAATCAACGTAACAGAGCATAATGAAGGTCTCGGAACAGGCCCTAACTGCAGGTCAGGGGTTGGACAATGTGAACATTCAGCTACTTAGCTTCCTTTGCAACTTTGTGACAAAATCTGTTTGCCCAACACCAATTAGGATGGCTCTTGGTCCGCTCGGCTGAATGGGTTTGATGGGGAGGGCTGTCCTGCAACGTGACAGCTGCCCTGAGCACGAACAGGCAGTCCAGTGTCCTTGGGATGATAATTGGTGTCCCTTGCAACGTGCCGCTTCCCAGGGGCTCTGCTCCATGTCCCAGTGGAAGTCCTAAATGAGAGAAATCAGGGCTTAATGGGACTCCCGCAAGTTTTAAACAAACACAACGCAACCCCCCGCTGCTCAGCATGCCGCACAAACCAGCAGGGAGTCCCAATGTGGTGGCCCACTGCAGCAGTCTTCCTATACAGATCTACCATATTCTGTCCAGCACAGCCCACTTTTGAATGCACAGTTTTGCACAGTTTGCATCAGTTGTCTGATAAACCAGTTATTTCATGGACATCTACTACCCCAAACACACTTCACTCTAATGTTCTCATGTTTCTGAAGGTCTTGATTATCTGAATCAGGTGTGCAAAATTAGGAATGAAACACAGTAGGTCTCGAAGACCAAAGCGGACACTCCAGTTATAGATTGCCTTGACCTTAGCAGATACACCTACAAATCTTCTTTGATGTGCTTTGTCTAAATCATACTCTTTAGCTTATACTGCAGCACGAGGCCATTTTGTTTGATAGATTCGTTTAGCTGACTTTAAAACATGATCAGACAACCTGATAACGGTTTCTACTGCTAAGCAGAAAATTGGCACTTGCTTTCTTAGTATAGCATTGATTTGGTAAAACATTTTTTTTTAAAGTACTGTCCAAATAGAATACTTTTAATTACACTTACTCAGTTTCTAAAAGCTGAGTTTCCACACTCCAAAATAAAACTGTTTATAGCATTTTTGTGCAAGGACAGCTAGTCATCACATAGTTTGTTAAACAGAGCTAAAGAAACAGATTTGCATCATTAATTTAAGTTCCTAGTTAGGTTTGATATTAAAAGGCATGTGCTGGAATTATTTTGTATTGACACAGTTAATTATTTACTTTTATATACTTCACTAATTTATATATCTAAATACATTTTTCATTCTTTGATCAAGTATTTTGGGGTCCATACTTTTACTTTTAACTAACTATGATTTTTACATTGTATCTGTCATTTAAGTTAAACATAGTTTTCCTCAGTGTAATTTGCCAGCAATTCAATTCAGTTCAGTTTAGTTAGTTTTGTTTTATTTGTATTGTAGGCTTACTGTTACTGGATTGTATAGAATAACTTTTCTAGTTCAGTAATACACAAAATGCATAAAGAAATGGGCAGCACGATGGCACAGTGGGTAGTGCTGTTGCCACCCAGGGACTGGGTTTGAGCCTAGTTGATTCAGTTTCATCCAACAATCTAAAGACGTGCAGTCATGTCAATTGGAAATAAATAATGCTCAGTTGGTATTAAGGGACCTAAAGGGTCTCTATAAATATTAGCCACACCATTACTGTGAGCCTGAAACACTGATACAAGACGAATCCATGCCATAATGTTGTCTACTTCAAATTCATACTTAAAAAGAATTCTAACTAATCTGACCAGGTGTTGTTTTTCCAGTCTTCTGGTGTCTTATTTTGGTAAGTCTGTACGACATCTAGCCTAAATTGCCCTCTTAGCTGACAAGGTGGAACCAGGTGTGATCTTCTGCTGCTGTAGCCCATCTGCTTTAAGGTCTGATGTGTTGTGCGTTTAAAGATGCTCTTCTGCATACCTCGGTTGAATAAGTGGTTGTTTAAGTTACTGTTGCCTGTCTATTAGCTTAAACCAGTCTGGCCATTCTCTTCTGACCTCTGCCATTAACAAGGCATTTCTGTCCAGAGAATTGTCAATTTGATTTCTGTTTCTGCATACAGACGGGAAGTCAAACAGCTGCTCTCCTGGGGCAACAGCAGTCATCTGCTGCTCAACACACAAAGGACGGAGATGGTAGTGGATTTCAGGTGCAGATTCAGATTTTAATACCTGCTCTGTGATGGTCCTGTAGGGGTCCTGACCATTAAAGAGCAGGGTGAAAGGGGGTTAACAAAGTATGCAGAGAAACAGATGGACTGCAGTCTGATGGAAGAGCTACAATGTGTCTGATGAAATGGACAATGAGTGCAGTTTAAAAGGAGGTGGTTTTGCTGACATTGGCTGCCATTTCTATAGTTGACCTTTCTTGTTGTTTGTTGATTATTTCCAAATGCTCAAAATCTGCCTGCTTTTATGACACATGCAGTTGTGTTGTAGATGTACAGATGGTTATGTACTCACATAACATATCACATGTTGCCCATCCTTACCTGAAGTAACTTATATCATTCCATCCATCCATCCATCCATCCATCCATCCATCCATCCATCCATCCATCCATTCATCCATCCATCCATCCATCCAGAAAGAAAGAAAGAAAGAAGGAAAGAAAGAAGGGAAGAAAGAAAAAATTCTCTATATGCCACAAAGGCCCTAAAAATCACATACACAGCAAATGACCATATGGAATACCATATGCACGTGCATGCACACGAACAGCCACCCAGCCCCCAGCACACACACATACATGTATACACACGCACACACTCTGTGTGACCCCGCAAACACTCCTGCCCATGTCTGTTTATAGTAAACGGTACCAGGACTCATGTTGAGCTGTGACCCCCCCCCACACTCTTCCCCTGCGGGCACCAGTGGCTAGCTCGGGGGAATCCATCAGCGACTCACCGTTAGCTCATATTAGGTTTCCTCCTAATGAAACCGATCAACATGCACTAATCAAAGCGCAGCAGCCGGAGCAGCAGAGGACGCCACCAGAGACCTGCTGTACCTCCGCAGCTGCCTTCCCTCAAACCTGCAGGCACTACGCTGGAAACGCTCCAAACCTCATCTGCAGTTTAGTCTTCCCTTTATTGCTGAAATAATCAGGCATTTCACATGCTTTAAGAGTGGATGTAAAAATGACTTACAGCGGTACAATACTGATTCATTCTGATTCAGACATCAGTGTTATTTGTGTTTGGCAATGAAAAAAAAACATTCACTTAAACCGTTAACCCTAGAGTGCTAATCAGGCGTAATTGCAATGCCTGCACAATTTGTTCCATATTTTAGGGGTCCAAGCACAAAAGATGCTGGAACACTTGCTGTCTTCTCTGTTTCTCTTTAGTTATATGGTTGCAGTGGACCAGGGTTAGAGTCTGTCTGTTTAACTCTGTCTGTGTCTGTATGTCTGCATGTCTACATGCATGTGTGTGTGTGTGTCTGTGTGTGTGTGTGTGTGTCTGTGGGAGCTTTAGGGCCATTAATGATTCAGCCTGATTAATCATTGTCCTGCTGTAGACCCCACCGCTGGCTGACTTCCTCGCTCACTGCCCTGCCTCTTATCAACTGCTACGCTGGAATGTGTCAGCAACCAAAGCGGCTTTCGACCCCCTACACGCTACTAGCTCCAACAAACGGGGAGTCCACACATTAAAGATTTCACAAAAGTCAGATAAAGCTTCCACACAGTGACATTCTCAGGTTCTCAGGCCTAAAGCCCTTAAAAGCACCCAACCCCTCCCCACGCTACTCTGCACACAACCAAGGCACTTTATAAGAATAAGATATATAAAATTTCGTTTTTTATTATTCAAAGAGTTTAAATAAAGTTTGAAGAACTTATAATAAGCTGACATTCAATCAGCTACTATATTTCACATTTTTGTATCTTTTTTGTTACTTTTTAATCTGGTCTTCTTGTCAGTCTTTTAATGTTAAAACTTTAACTTTAACATTAATTACATTAATCTTGTTTCAAATAATAATAATAATAATAATAATAATAAAACCATCAAAAGACACAGTGCTAATAAAGGGTGCCCACCCCCCAACATTTTCAACCTCGTTCTCTTGATAATACATGTTACTCATGTAGCACTAAAGAAAACAAGGATTACAGGTAAAGAAGCAGGAACCGCCCCACTCCCCGCCCCATTAATGTAGAGCTGTCCTCACATGTAGAGCCTCACAAAGTCCACTGTGAGTGTGTGGGGTGTGTTCTCTCTGTACTAAGTGTCCACCATGCATGCCAAACATGCCATAAGTTGTGCACTTCTTGGCCACATGCACGTCCTCCCTTTGGGTTTTGTCCTCTCCACTGAGTGCTGCGTCCTCACCTCTAGTGCGCAGCAGGACTCGTCACAGCTCAGAGACAGAAAGCATAACCATTTATGCAAATGCTCTTTTATTGACCACAGCAGCATGAGAGAACCTCCACCACAGCTGGCTAAAGTGGCTGGGATGCAGACAGGTCACTTTTGGCAATTTGATTACTGTTCACAGTAGATACACATACACATAACTTCTCCACAAACCAGCACAGAATAGCTCATGCAACACAGCAGGACTACTAATGTCAATAACAACAATTTATTTACACACTTAATGGTCAAGTCAACTCAAGACAAAGTTTGTTTACATAGCACCTTCTATCACAGACATTGTCACACAGCAGCTTTCCAAACCCCCAGTGAGCAAACCAAGGGTGACAGTGGAAAGGAATAGCTCCTAAAGGACGAAATCTGAGAGGAACTAAGACTCAAAAAGGGCAACCCATCCTTCTCTGGTTGACAGCAGAAAGCAGGACAAGGATACAGTTTTACAATTCTACACAGTACTGAGTACAGAGAAAAGAAAAATTAGGTCCCTCTTACTGCAGTGCTTCCCAAGAGCTGCATAATGTGGCCACTCCGCATTGCCATGCCTCCAGCGATCAGTAGTGGGACACTGCAGGAAACACAATACAAATCAAATGTAACTATATTTCTGTTTACAGACACATACATTTATAAAGCTTGTCTACATTATGCAGCTGTTGAGTGTTCTAGAAACTAGAAGAACTAAGGCTTGCTGTGTAATTTCAAACCGGCATATTGGCCACTCATTGCTAAGTAATATTATTTTTCCGTTTGAGTTATGTGATTCTCGAAGATTGATGTATCTGTGATGAGCTAGAAAGTCTACTGGCAGGTCAGTTCATCATGCAGTGTCAGGAGACAAACTTCAAGGCAGCTTTAAACACTGTTGGTCGTTTTGTTATGTTTGAAAATGTAGGTGGAATGTACACGCAGAAATAAGGAATTTACACCCAGGTACACACTACACTCCAACTCCAGCCCTTTCACTGTTGTCTCTGCTTTAACAGTCGTTTCAACTCAGAAATGATGTGTTAATAAATGAATTAGATGGCTCAGGTGTGCTAGAGGGGGAAAAATCCAGACAGGCATGGTAAAGCTTCTCCAGGACTGGGGTTGGGAACCATTAACTTTGAGTAAATTCAGCTTGGTGGATTTCACTGTGTGCAGACAGGCAGTTTTCTCCTCTGAGTGCACAGTTCCTCTATACAGCGGGTTTAAGCCAAGTCTTCAATCAAAGCCATGTACAGTCTTGGGAGTAACACAGTACAAGTGATATGTTACAGTTTAGTCATTTTCATGAGGCAGTGTAAATCACTACAGTTTAAATTAGTGTAAACAATATTACACAAGGTTGGTGTCCAATAAAAATCTAGAATCTTTACAGTTAGAATCTAGAATCTTTTGCAGTTTCAGTTTTTCTGCATTTGGATTCTCAGATTTCCCTTATGATGCATGACGTTACTGTTTGGGAGATACTTGCCTGATGCATTTAAAACATGAATAGCCTCTACATAGTTCTTTGCCATCTCTTATACATGATTTGCATACTTTTCATGTAACCTTGACACACATAGGGTCAAATAATCTAATCTGGATTCTTATAAATGAAGACCCCCCATATAATACAAAAGTGTTCCAACCTCACCTGCACAGATCAGACTTGATTTGGTTTCAGAAACAGCTCTGTAAGATTTACTTCATTCTAGTCATTTTTCTGTTTTTAATCTGTTGCTATTGGCTAGTTTCTAGGTTTTCAACTAGCATCAGCCAAATCAGTCATTTAAATGAAGCGTAGGCAAAGGCAGGCAGGGATAATGACATGTTTTAGATTATGCTTATTGTGATTGGCTGTTTCCTTCCAAATAATGAACTGAGAGGCCAATTGGGTTTTCTCTTGTACTTTCTAGTTGGTACAGATGTTTTGGGTTTTAGAAAGAAATGTAGACTAATAAGTCATGAAACTGATTTTATTTTACAAGAGCTAGTAAGTAAAATAATTGTATTACTTTTGAGAGAAGCCATGTGTAATATTTTTGGTCCCCCAATGCTGGCTTTATATTCTGATGAGTCTTAACGTGCTACAGAGTGTAAATCAAATTCATAATGTTCTTAACCATGTAATTACTAGTGGTGTTAATAAAGATGGTATTGTAATGAAACCAATCAAGTCATCTTTTAATAATATAAATATAACTATAAATATAAATAAGCTATTATCATACCGAATCGAGTGTGAACTCTGCCTTTGTGAGTTTAAGTACAGTTCATGCTCACACAATAAAATAGGGTTCCTATATTAATGAAAGTGATGAATATATTCTACTGAAGCAGAACTCATAGCTCTATAGCAATGTGCACCGTTTTTTATATGGAAAAAAGATGACAAATGTAATTAATCATGATTAACTACACAGAATAATGCAATTAATCACAATTAACTGCACAAAATGATTCATAATTAATCACAATTATTAATTTTAATCACAGGCCTAATAATTACATAATGCATGACAATGGTACTGCAGTGTGACAATCGTTTAAAATATTCTTCTTTATTAAATGGTTAAGATGTACACAAAGTCATTCAGAGTAATTTGATGTGAAATTGTGATTGTTCACAGTGATGGGAACCAGACGCCTGAGAAAATTAAATGCCTCTAAAAACTAAATCACAGAAAGTTATTACAATAACATTACACCAACATATACAACAGCATTGTTTACAGGAGTTTATTTTTTAAAAATAAGACTGTTGTAAGCTCCAACACACCATCCCGCCCCCCCACCTCTCCCAATGTTTCCTCCTTATTGTAACCACCAGATTTACCATCATTAGATCATACATAAAAGCTTAGGAAGCACATGTGTGCTCACTGGTGGGTTTGGATAGTAAATACAATGACAATGTTTGAAGGCATGGACACTCCTAGTTCCAATCACTGCCACTGTAAAGAGTCTTTCTACATTTAACCATTCCACAGCACATCACTCTGAATAACTCTGATTACATTTCAGAAAGCGAATTATGCTGAAATGTTTAAACATCTGTGGAATTCCCCTTTAAGTCTTGACTTCCAAGAGTTAAGCCAACAAATCACCAGCAATCTGGAGCAAGAGGCTGGATTATCTATGGATGATGATCATTTGCAAATGGTGAACATCAGTGGGCTAAAGGAGTGGCTCCGGGGAGAGAATATACTCGCACACACACACACACACACACACACACACACACACACACATACACACTTTGACTGACAGATCACAGTAGGGGGGAAATTCCCAGAGCCAGTGCAATTTGTAAAAAGGCCAGCATAAGTGCGCACACACACACACACACACACACACACACACACACACACATACACACTCCATTCCCCCACATGGAGCTGTGCCATCCCCGTCTCTGTCTGAGGGAAACAGAGCTTGACTTGGCCTTCAAGTCTTGATCTGAATGGTATTCGATGAGGTGTGTTGTCCTTCTTGCCTAGTAGTGCCTCCTCTCTTGGTTCCATCCTTTCCTCTCTCGCTCTTTTTTCGCTCATCCGTCACTACAGGCAGACAGCTCGCTAATGAAGGAGAGTGAATAGAGGATGGAGGCATTCTCCTCAGCTTCCCATCCATTCAGGGCACCTTCCCTTAAATGGCTGCCGCCACACAATGGCCGGTGTAAATAAAGATCAAATGAAAGAAGCCGTGACACTGGTGAATAGTGGAGAGGAGATGCTATCTCAACAAGCTGATATCCAAAACCACTCTGGAGGACGATAAAGGCCCTTTGCTTGTTGAAGAGTGTCTCTCTTTTTGTTTTAAATGCTGGGTTGGGTTACAGGGTTGACGGCGAGGGGCTGAGGGGGGAGCAAGGGTGAGAGGAAGAAAAGTGGAGGTACAGAAACACAACAGGACAGCTAGAGCGTAAAACAGTCCAATTTGCGATAAAAGGGATGAATTTCTTTCAGAGCCAGGACAGGAATAAAGATTTTTATAAACGACCCTTAGAGGTCTAGAATTACAAAAATGTACATAAATGTTTATATATGATGCATTATATATAAACTATTGGTATTACATATGAATAACTATGTATGTGCATTCCATGTAATTACATAGTTGTTTATATATAATAGATACTTAATAACAGAGTTACTACTGAGCAAGAAAATCATAGATTTCAATTCTGCATTGACAGTTTTAAGCTCTACATTCTTCCTAATGACAAACGTAAAGATTGGTCTCACTTTCTGCAAGCCTACATCAGACATAGATTACAGACATTAATGTGGTATCACATAAAAGTTTAGAACACAGCTCTCACATGCTTTCAAATTCAAAAAGGGTTTGACAACTAGACATAAACGTATTGCTCATAAACATTATTTCTACTGCATACTTATCATGTTCAGTAGTTATATATTTCAAAATGCTACTTTTCCATTCTCTAAGAACAATATACAAAAAATAAGATTTTCAAAAAAACATAAGAGATACAAATACGGACATTGACAAAGGCACCAGACCTTAACGCTGAGGCAAAGAAAGTCAAAATAACGTCTAGTTATGCTACCTTTATCAGTGATTTATTCCGTCCCAGGTTCTGATTACCCCCTCTTCTTCACTTTCCAAGTATGATGCTCAACAGAGCCCACAGATAGCATTCAGGCACTTTGTGCTCTTCTGGGTTTAATCTGCTGCATCGGGCTAGCTAGGACACCAAGAGAGCCTCTTCTGATAGAAGATAAGCCTGCATAAAACTGCCTTTACTCTCTCCACCTCAGCCTATACTAACTTACATTCGGCCCATTAATCATAATCCAAAATAAAAACTGCAGTTTTTTTACTGTTAGGGGAAATACCCACAGGTGTTTCTGTACAAATATCATCACACTCAGTGATCAGACCACAGGCGTGCATGATCGAGCCCGGTCTGGAGCGGGAACAGTCGATTTCTGGATGATTCAGGAGAAATGATAACAAACAATAAAATTCCGATCTTTATCATATGATCAAGTGGGCTGTGCATTGCCAGGTAGGATGATCAAGGCTATTGTATCATCCTGCACTGGGTGACTGAGCATAGTTACCCGTCAGTAGCATGCTTTACAGTTATTGTACCTGTGTACCTGTATACCTGCATTTCTAGCTGCCCATTCATCAAGAAATGTTCACAATGTGAAGGCTAGCTGCTGTGTTCCAATAATAATATCTGTCTCTAGCTCTCTCTCTCTCTCTCTCTCTCTCTCTCTCTATATATATATATATATATATATATATATATATATATATTTTTTTTTTTTTTTTTTTTTTTTTTTTTTTGTGTCAGGATCACCACAGAGAAGGTTTTATTTAAG
>JAMWET010002826.1:137500-157754 GCA_024036415.1 Prochilodus magdalenae | reverse complement strand
CAGTGCCAGCTGTTACTGGTGTTGGTGGAGGGATCACACACTGGTCGGTCCGGTTCAGTCATACGGGACTTCTGTGTAACTGTGTGTTAGGGTTGCTGTGATTGGACCAAAAGGGATTTTCATTTTTCCTGAAAAGACTGCTGTAGATTCCCTGCTATGCCTCCTACCTATAGACAGGTGGGCACAGGGGTGGGTAAGGTTGAGACCTGGTCTGCGGATGCTTCCAGCAGTGTTGAGGTTAAGATCATGTTGAGTTTTAAAACATTTATCAAAGCTTACAGTTCAGTTGCGTTTAGGGGTGAGCCTCTACAGTGGACTCCGGAAATAAATGAGCTGCGGTTCCACGATGTGCCGTTATCTCCTTTATTATTAATGCTGCTCTAAAGCTTTATAGCATTCATAACAATTCATCATTCATGGAGGTTTGATTTCTCTGCAGCAGAAACGTGTTTGTTGGGTAGTCCTGCTACTGCCAGGAAAGCCACCCCACCCCCTCCATCACCACACCTGTGCTCTGTGTTTCACAGGTTTGATGTTTTTCGAGTTTGTGGTGAGAACACAGGAGGCAGATGAAAAAACATCATTAGGGTTCTCCTTAGCCCTACAGCGGAGAAACAGTCTCCTATAACATAACGATCATTGTACAAAATCCATATGTGACCCAGAGGGCTAAACATGCTTCCTACAGATCATCCACTGATGATCTACAGGAGCCCTGCTGCCGGCTTCACTACAGTCCAAAGAATCAATAGAGTGGCTGCACAAATACCTGCACCCAGAAAGAGTCAACCTACAGGACTGAAACTCGGTGTGTAGGTGTGACATGGTGAGACACGCTGATGATTCGACCACACATGTGACGTGAGCAGGGACTGGTCTCATCTCTGTACCTGACTGACCCAACACCACCATTACAGACCTCCAGCGAGCAGTGGTGCCTCCATGAGTCCCCCTGTTAGTGCAGCACCATCGGCAGACGGCTGCACCACGCAGGACTACATGCACACAGACCGTTACCACGACTGTCCTTAACACCACGTCACCGTCACCAAAGACTGCAGTGGTGTCGTACCAGACTGTCATGGAGTGACTCAGAATGGCAGCGGGTCATCTTCAGTGACGAGTCCCGCTTTAGTCTTGGTGGAGACGCCCAACGAATCCGTGTGTGGAGGCACCGTGGACACCTCACCCTCCACTTTAGCTTGTTTTAGGGTGAGTTATTATTTTAGGGTCAGTATAGGTTGCTTTAGGGATGAGTGTTGGTTTTTTAAGGTGAGCTATAGCTGTTTTAATTTATCATCTCACCATCTCTCCGTCTATTCTGTGGACTGGGAAACAGTAGGCAGTCAGAATTTGAAGTTTAGAGAATAAAGGCAGAGCTGGGGAATTGTTCGGCTTGTTTCCATTGCGGAAGCTGATCAGTCAGAGATAGGGAGTTTCTGTTGTTGTCTGTGAGGAAGAATGCTAGCGGGGGGTGAATTCACTTCCAAAACACGGATACGTCCGGAGGGAGACAGGTGATCCGTGTGAAACTCCCTAGCTTCTTTGTCTTTTTAAATTGTCCTGGATGTAAACATAAACACTGTGCTTATTTGTTTACTCCACCTGCGCTTGTTCGCTCCCTCTAAATCAAAACCATGGAGCATAATATCAGGGATTCTGATTGTGCTGCGCAGGTGAAACTACGATGGCGACTGATCTGGACTGATGTACACGTGACTTTCCGACTGTTTGGACACATGACACACCACACAACTAAACTAACACACAACAAACAGTCTGTGTCACATGTGAAGAAAGGAAGAGATTTGTGCCACGTAGACCTGCAGAGTGACCGTAGCCTAGGACCACATGTCTGCGGGTGTGAATGTGGGGGTCTGGGCTCTGGATTTTCCTGGCTCATACTGCCTATCTGCGTGCAGTGGCCAAGCTGGCAGCTCTCCGGCGGATTTTCCTCAGTGCATTGAGTAGGCGGAATAACAAAGCAGCTAAACACCATAAATGGCCTACTGCTTATAAACATCACTAACAATCAGCTACACAGTCAGACCACAGCCGGCGTTCAGGTCTCAGCGAGCGTGACGTGGTCAGGTGAGTCGTGACGGACGTATGGCCGTCTCTGTGTTAAGGTTGAGGCTGCTCTCGTGTGTTGTGGTGGGGGTGGGTAGTTGTGTATGTGTGTTCGTGTGCGTCTCTGAAGGAATGCAGTAATAGGCCCATCATTTAGAAGTCTTCCCCTCTGTCAGTTATCTGTCAGATTATGAAAGCCTGCTCTGCCGTTTTAATCTGACCAATCGCCATTCAGCAATTTCCCTGCACACAACAAGGGGAAGATAAATTAATCAAACAGATAGAAAATCAATTTGGCTCCCCAGCTGTCATTTCACATTACATCACAATGCTATTTTCCTCCCTACACACGCACACTTATATACACACACACACACACACACTCACTCATACACACACACACACACACACACACACACACACACACACACACACACACACTCACTCATACACACATACATACAGACACACATATACACAGCAGGGCTAACAGGCCCATAAAACTAAAGAAGACGAGTCTGCAGGAAATTTGCCTGATTATTCTTTCACATACGGTTACATTAAACCCAACTCTACACGAACTCTACACCATATCTACTGTAACGCCAGACAGACAGATAGACAGACAGACAGATAGACAGATAGACACAAACCAGATAGATAGATAGATATCTCTAATAGTTCTGTTCCACACACACATATACATACACACACATGCTGGGGATGGACCTCGGGCACACTCCTACACTCCAAGAGCACAAGACTTCAACTCAGAGAGCAAGACACACACACATAGAGACCAAGCCAGAGCCTGTCAGAGCCGAGCGCAAATCACAAACTCACACAGACACATATAGCTCACAGGCTTAGAGAGGCTGACACATCAGCACACAGTCCTAAAATAACCCAAACTAACTCTAAACCAAACAACCTAAACTCACCCTAAACCAAACAACATAAACTCACCCTAAACCAAACAACATAAACTCACCCTAAACCAAACAACCTAAACTCACCCTAAACCAAACAACCTAAACTCACCCTAAACCAAACATAAACTCACCCTAAACCAAACAACCTAAACTCACCCTAAACCAAACAACCTAAACTCACCCTAAACCAAACATAAACTCACCCTAAACCAAACCCAAACACACCCTAAACCAAACAACCTAAACTCACCCTAAACCAAACATAAACTCACCCTAAACCAAACATAAACTCACCCTAAACCAAACATGAACTCACCCTAAACCAAACAACATAAACTCACCCTAAACCAAACAACCTAAACTCACCCTAAACCAAACAACCTAAACTCATCCTAAACCAAACATAAACTCACCCTAAACCAAACATAAACTCACCCTAAACCAAACCCAAACTAACCCTAAACCAAACAACCTAAACTCACCCTAAACCAAACATAAACTCACCCTAAACCAAACATGAACTCACCCTAAACCAAACAACATAAACTCACCCTAAACCAAACAACCTAAACTCACCCTAAACCAAACAACCTAAACTCACCCTAAACCAAACAACATAAACTCACCCTAAACCAAACAACCTAAACTCACCCTAAACCAAACAACATAAACTCACCCTAAACCAAACAACCTAAACTCACCCTAAACCAAACAACATAAACTCACCCTAAACCAAACAACATAAACTCACCCTAAACCAAACATAAACTCACCCTAAACCAAACAACCTAAACTCACCCTAAACCAAACAACATAAACTCACCCTAAACCAAACATAAACTCACCCTAAACCAAACAACCTAAACTCACCCTAAACCAAACAACATAAACTCACCCTAAACCAAACATAAACTCACCCTAAACCAAACAACCTAAACTCACCCTAAACCAAACAACATAAACTCACCCTAAACCAAACAACCTAAACTCACCCTAAACCAAACAACCTAAACTCACCCTAAACCAAACAACCTAAACTCACCCTAAACCAAACAACCTAAACTCACCCTAAACCAAACATAAACTCACCCTAAACCAAACATAAACTCACCCTAAACCAAACAACCTAAACTCACCCTAAACCAAACATAAACTCACCCTAAACCAAACATAAACACACCCTAAACCAAACCCAAACACACCCTAAACCAAACATAAACTCACCCTAAGCCAAACATAAACACACCCTAAACCAAACCCAAACACACCCTAAACCAAACATAAACTCACCCTAAACCAAACAGCATAAACTCACCCTAAGCCAAACCCAAATTCACCCTAAACAACCCAAACTCACCCTAAACCAAACCCAAACTCACCCTAAACCAAACAACATAAACTCACCCTAAACCAAACATAAACTCACCCTAAACCAAACAACCTAAACTCACCCTAAACCAAACATAAACTCACCCTAAACCAAACAACATAAACTCACCCTAAACCAAACAACCTAAACTCACCCTAAACCAAACAACCTAAACTCACCCTAAACCAAACAACATAAACTCACCCTAAACCAAACATAAACTCACCCTAAACCAAACAACCTAAACTCACCCTAAACCAAACAACATAAACTCACCCTAAACCAAACAACCTAAACTCACTCTAAACCAAACATAAACTCACCCTAAACCAAACATAAACTCACCCTAAACCAAACAACCTAAACTCACCCTAAACCAAACATAAACTCACCCTAAACCAAACATAAACTTGCCCTAAACCAAACCCAAACACACCCTAAACCAAACATAAACTCACCCTAAACCAAACCCAAATTCACCCTAAACAACCCAAACTCACCCTAAACCAAACCTAAACTCACCCTAAACCAAACAACATAAACTCACCCTAAACCAAACATAAACTCACCCTAAACCAAACAACCTAAACTCACCCTAAACCAAACATAAACTCACCCTTAACCAAACAACCTAGACTCACCCTAAACAACCTAAACTCACCCTAAACCAAACATAAACTCACCCTAAACCAAACCCAAACTCACCCTAAACCAAACATAAACTCACCCTAAACCAAACATAAACTCACCCTAAACAACCTAAACTCACCCTAAACCAAACCTAAACTCACCCTAAACCAAACAACCTAAACTCACCCTAAACCAAACATAAACTCACCCTAAACCAAACCCAAACACACCCTAAACCAAACCCAAACTCACCCTAAACCAAACAACATAAACTCACCCTAAACAACCCAAACTCACCCTAAACCAAACAACATAAACTCACCCTAAACAACCTAAACTCACCCTAAACCAAACATAAACTCACCCTAAACAACCTAAACTCATCCTAAACCAAACATAAACTCACCCTAAACAACCCAAACTCACCCTAAACAACCTAAACTCATCCTAAACCAAACATAAACTCACCCTAAACAACCCAAACTCACCCTAAACCAAACAACATAAACTCACCCTAAACAACCTAAACTCACCCTAAACCAAACAACCTAAACTCACCCTAAACCAAACAACCTAAACTCACCCTAAACCAAACATGAACTCACCCTAAACCAAACAACATAAACTCACCCTAAACAAACAACCTAAACTCACCCTAAACCAAACATAAACTCACCCTAAACAACCTAAACGCACTCTAAACCAAACAACCTAAACTCACCCTAAACAACCCAAACTCACCCTAAACCAAACATAAACTCACCCTAAACCAAACCCAAACACACCCTAAACCAAACAACATAAACTCACCCTAAACAACCTAAACTCACCCTAAACCAAACATAAACTCACCCTAAACAAACAACCCAAACTCACCCTAAACCAAACAACATAAACTCAACATAAACTCACCCTAAACCAAACCCAAACTCACCCTAAACCAAACATAAACTCACCCTAAACAACCCAAACTCACCCTAAACCAAACAACATAAACTCACCCTAAAAAACCCAAACTCACCCTAAACCAAACATAAACTCACCCTAAACCAAACAACATAAACTCACCCTAAACAACCTAAACTCACCCTAAACCAAACATAAACTCACCCTAAACAAACAACCCAAACTCACCCTAAACCAAACATAAACTCACCCTAAACCAAACAACATAAACTCACCCTAAACAACCTAAACTCACCCTAAACCAAACATAAACTCACCCTAAACAAACAACCCAAACTCACCCTAAACCAAACAACATAAACTCAACCTAAACTCACCCTAAACCAAACAACATAAACTCACCCTAAACCAAACAACATAAACTCACCCTAAACCAAACATAAACTCACCCTAAACCAAACAACCTAAACTCACCCTAAACCAAACAACATAAACTCACCCTAAACCAAACATAAACTCACCCTAAACCAAACAACATAAACTCACCCTAAACAACCTAAACTCACCCTAAACCAAACATAAACTCACCCTAAACAAACAACCCAAACACACCCAAAACAAAACAACATAAACTCAAACCTAAACTCACCCTAAACCAAACAACACATAAACTCACCCTAAACCAAAACAACATAACACTCACACCCTAAACCAAACATAAACTCACCCTAAACCAAACAACCTAAACTCACCCTAAACCAAACAACATAAACTCACCCTAAACAACCCAAACTCACCCTAAACCAAACAACATAAACTCACCCTAAAAAACCCAAACTCACCCTAAACCAAACCCAAACACACCCTAAACCAAACAACATAAACTCACCCTAAACAACCTAAACTCACCCTAAACCAAACATAAACTCACCCTAAACAAACAACCCAAACTCACCCTAAACCAAACAACATAAACTCAACATAAACTCACCCTAAACCAAACCCAAACTCACCCTAAACCAAACATAAACTCACCCTAAACAACCCAAACTCACCCTAAACCAAACAACATAAACTCACCCTAAAAAACCCAAACTCACCCTAAACCAAACATAAACTCACCCTAAACCAAACAACATAAACTCACCCTAAACAACCTAAACTCACCCTAAACCAAACATAAACTCACCCTAAACAAACAACCCAAACTCACCCTAAACCAAACATAAACTCACCCTAAACCAAACAACATAAACTCACCCTAAACAACCTAAACTCACCCTAAACCAAACATAAACTCACCCTAAACAAACAACCCAAACTCACCCTAAACCAAACAACATAAACTCAACCTAAACTCACCCTAAACCAAACCCAAACTCACCCTAAACCAAACATAAACTCACCCTAAACCAAACAACATAAACTCACCCTAAACCAAACCCAAACTCATCCTAAACCAAACATAAACTCACCCTAAACAACCCAAACTCACCCTAAACAACCTAAACTCATCCTAAACCAAACAACCTAAACTCACCCTAAACCAAACAACATAAACTCACCCTAAACCAAACAACATAAACTCACCCTAAACAACCTAAACTCACCCTAAACCAAACAACCTAAACTCACCCTAAACCAAACAACCTAAACTTACCCTAAACCAAACATGAACTCACCCTAAACCAAACAACATAAACTCACCCTAAACCAAACATGAACTCACCCTAAACCAAACAACATAAACTCACCCTAAACCAAACATAAACTCACCCTAAACAAACAACCTAAACTCACCCCAAACCAAACATAAACTCACCCTAAACAAACAACCTAAACTCACCCTAAACCAAACAACATAAACTCACCCTAAACCAAACATAAACTCACCCTAAACCAAACATAAACTCACCCTAAACCAAACATAAACTCACCCTAAACCAAACCCAAACTCACCCTAAACTACATAATTCACCCCTAGAACAACCCAAACTAGCACCAATCAATTACAGTAATATAACCTAAACACAACTCAGTCCTAAACTAACCTACGTAACCCAGCCACCCTAGTCCAGCACTGCACTACTCCAGTCATGTGCAGTAACCCAACTAATCTACAAACTAATCAAAACTTGAAATAACACACTCTGATCTCATTAGAGCCTAAAATAACCCCGCTGCTGCTCCTCCTGTCTGGATCAACAGCCCCAAACACCCCCAAACACAAACAAAAATAAGTCTGACATTTAACGCCGCGCGCTTCAAAAACTTCCCAGATTTTCTCACTGACACCGCACGCTGGAGCTGATGTGGAATGAGGGATAATTACCTGATCCAGTGCGGAGGTAAAATGCCACTGTTTATCTTCTCTCCACAACAAACAGCTCGAGGGTCGCGCGGGGGAATCAATCTGATTGATCAGACGCTGCTTTAGGCCATTTAGCCGCACGGCCCAGCGCTGCTGACATTTATTCTGATCATTATCTGCACAGGTTAAGTATTATTCATGTTCAATAACACGGCCTTCAGGAGGGAGCTGAGAACAATGCTGCCGCCTCAGCGTTCTCAGAGCAAGAGAGAGAGAGGGGGGGGTGGAGAGAGAGAGAGAGAGAGAGGGAGAGAAAGGGAGAGAGAGAGAGAGAGAGAGAGAGAGAGAGAGAGAGAGAGAGAGAGAGAGAGAGAGAGAGAGAGAGAGACTGTATGGCTAATAGAGTGTTTAAGTGATAGTGCAGCAGAGAAGAATAACCTGGTGAGGACGAGTCCATCAAAAGACCGCGCTGTTGTCCCCGGAGTGTCGGTGCAGTGCTGCCGGGCCTCAGCAATACAATCGTGTTATTTATGAAATATCTGCGTATCAGTTTACATCCAAGAATCACTGACACTTCACATCAGCTTGCTCTTTGAGGGTCTGGGCAGCATCCTTTCAGCGCTCTGAATTGTCCGTTTCTGTGCCTTTCCAGCGGCAATTAACATACCACAGGCACACAGTCGTATCCCGGAGCCTGAGTAAACAGGCCTTCAGCGAGCTAGTGGTTATTTATACACAGGAATATGATATACAGAGAGAGAATCGCTGCAACAGTCACCAAATATTTGAGACCAAAATAAAGAAAAGCTGCTTACACGCGTATCATTCCAAATTAGACCCTGAGGTATTACAGTGGGGTGTGAAAGTTTGGGCAGCGTTGTTAATTTTCCTGATTTACCTTTATAAAGCATTGATTGTTTGGATAAAAAAATTGCGTTAAATATATCATATAGGGGACGAACACAGTGATATTTGAGAAGTGAAATGAAGTTTATATGATTTACAGAAAGTGTGCAATAATTGTCTAAACAAAAGCAGGCAGGTGCATAAATTTGGGCACCAAAAAAAAACCTTTAGTAGATCCTATTTTCGCAGAAATACCAGCCTCTAAACGCTTCCTATAGCTTCTAATGAGAGTCTGGATTGTGGCTGAAGGTATTTTAGACCATTCTTCTTTAAAAACATCTCTAGTTCATTCAGGTTTGATGGTTTCCGAGCATGGACAGCTCTCTTTAAGTGACACCACAGATTTTCAATAATATTCAGGTCTGGGGACTGAGATGGCCATTCCAGAACGTTCTATTTGTTCCTCTGCATGAATGCATTAGTAGATTTTGAGCAGTGTTTAGGGTCGTTGTCTTGTTGGAAGATCCAGCCCCGGCGCAGCTTCAGCTTTGTCACTGATTCCTGGACATTGGTCTCCAGAATCTGCAGATATGGATTGGAATCCATGCGTCCCTTAACTTTAACAAGATTCCCAGTCCCTGTACTGGCCACACAGCTCCACAGCATGATGGAACCACCACCAGATTTTACTGTAGGTAGCAGGTGTTTTTCTTGGAGTGCTGTGTTCTTTTTCCTCCATGCATAACGGCCCTTGTTATGCCCAAATAACACATCACCTTATTCCAAAATGAAGCTGGCTTGTCCGAATGTGCTTTAGCCTACCTCAAGCGGCTCTGTTTGTGATGTGGGCGGAGAAAAGGCTTCCTCTGCATCACTCTCCCATACAGCATCTCCTTTTGTAAAGTGCGCCGAATAGTTGAACGATGCACAGTGACTCCATCAGCAGCAGGATCATGTTGTAGGTCTTTGGTGCTGGTCTGGGGGTTGACTCTGACTGTTCTCAACATCCTTCGCTTCTGTTTATTCCAGATCTTTCTTGGTCTGCCACTTCGAGCCTTGACTTGAGCTGTGCCTGTGGTCTTCCATTTCCTCACAGTGTTTCTCTTAGTGGAGACTGAAAGCTGAAATCTCTGAGAGAGCTTTCTGTATCCTTCCCCTAAACCATGACGGGGAACAGTCTCTGTTTTCAGGTCATTTGAAAGTTGTTTTGAGACTCCCATGCTGCGACTCCTCAGAGAAGATGCAAAGAGGAGAAAAACTTACAACTGCCCCCCTTAAATACCCTTTCTCATAATTGGAGTCACCCGTGTATGGAGGTCAAGGGTCACTGAACTTACCAAACCATATTTGAGTTCCAATAATTAGTTCTAAAGGTTTTGAAATCAATAAAATGACAACAGTGCCCAAATTTATGCACCAATATCTGTGTTTGTCCCCTATATGATATATTTAATGCAAATTTTTTATCCAAACAATCAATACTTTATAAAGGTAAATCAGGGAAATTAACAACGCTGCCCAAACTTTCACACCCCGTTGTATATATATGTGTTCATTCAGCTGGGCATCTGGAGCTCCAGCCAGCCCACACACTGTGGAGTCAGACCGTCCGGCCTGGTTCCTGTGGGGGTCTAGATCACAAAACACGTTTACATTTCAGGCGTTTAGCTAAAACTCTAATCCAGAGTGACTTACAAGGGTATTTGTTTTACAGGTGGGCCAGTGCGGTGTTAGGAGTCTTGCCTGAAGCTCAGAATGTGCTACCTAGAGTGGGAGTTGAACCCCCGTCTGCCACCTGGGGTGGTAGCTCCCTGGTGGGTGAAGGGGTTAAACACTGAGCCACACCAACCTACTACAACCATACAACAAGCCTACATCCAGTAGGGGCTTATTAGATTAATTCCACCAGGGCTTCAGGGGGCCACTTTTGTCTTTTAAGTGTCGCAGCTACAGTTGCCAAAGACCTGAACATGTGTGCTGACAGGAGGCTAAAGTAAACTTCTTATTCGCCAGCTTTTCATTCAGATATCTATGTTCCACCTTAAGTAGTCCAGCAGTTACATTCTGCTGCATTCAGGAATCAAGGAAATCTACATTCCCTTATTCCACCTTAAATGGTGCAGCTGGAGCATTTTCTGTTTTTTGTTCAATTTTCATTCCACCTTAAATGGTGCAAAATGTACATTTTAGCACCCCAGGCTACCTGTCCAGCTTCTCTTTTTCATTTTCCAGTTCCACCTTAAATAACACAAGGCTAGAATCACCTTGTTATTCACAGGCATTTTGTTCAAATTTTTGTGTTCCACCTTAAAAGGTGCAACACTTAGATTCGGATGCGCCAGGCTACCTCTCCAGCTTCTGCTTTGAATTTTCCAGTTCCACCTTAAATAGTGCAGCAGTTACTTTTGGCATCATAGGCTGCCGGTCTGTTCTCTGTTCCCACCTTCAATGGTGCATCACATACATGCTGGTGCTTTGGAGCTATGCCTCCAGCTTCATGTTGGCATTTTCCAGGTCCACCTTAAATGATGCAGCAGGGACAATCTGGCACCTCAGGCTACCTGTCTAGCTTCTCCTTTGAGTTTCCAGTTCCACCTTAAATAATGCAGCAGTTGCATGCTGGTCCTTTAGAGCTACCCCTCCAGCTTCATGTTTGCATTTTCCAGGTCCACCTTAAATGATGCAACAGGGACAATCTAGCACCTCAGGCTACCTGTCCAGCTTTTCCTTTGTATTTCCAGTTCCACCTTAAATAATGCAGCAGGTACCTTCCGGTGCCTCAGGTTACCTGTCCAACTTCTTGTTCAGATATTCCTGTTCCACCTTAAAGGAGGCTGCAGTACATTGAGCCACCCGAGAACATCTGTCTGATCATCTTCCACCTTAAATGGCACAGCACACTTTCGGGTGCCTCAGGATCCTGCTGTGATTTCAAGCACCAGAACGTAACTGCTGCCCCGTTTTAAGGTGGAACTAGAAGATGTGAATAGGAAACCATCTTCATCCTGGTCCGGTCTTTGAGGTCTCTCCACTGGTGAACCTCCTCACTGATGTTAACACGTCTCTTCGCTCCTACCTGATCTAAAAACCCCTCCCCCAGTCTTTGTTCTTCTGAGCTCCTCCCCTTTCCCCATCCTGTGTGCGAGCAGGAACACCCCCAATTGCTGAATGGCTGGAAGAGTGATGTAAAGCTGGACCCCAGCCACTTTGTTTATTTCCTATTTACTGTGAAACCACACCGGATTGTTTTCCAGCCTGCTCCACACAGTTCGGACAGCAGGCGGAGCGTCAGGAGATGTTTCCTGAGTTGGTCCAAAAGAGTAGGAGTTTGAAACAACGTACTGAGCCTGAATTACTGCGGAGGAAAATCAATTCTCAAACCCTTTCAGACGCAGACGTTCCTGAGGTGCCCACCTGGAAGACCGCAGGGTGGCATTTTGGACACGTTCCATAAATCTCCACTCTGATCTTTCTGATTAGCCTGAAGTGGAGCTGAGCCAACTGGACACGGCATAACTTGTTTGTGAAGTACACAAATGAATCGATTCTCCTCCCGCCAGCTTTCTTCTGGAAAGCGACTGTAAAGCCTTTGATCAATTAATAATCAAAGAGATAAACTCGCACGTTTACACAGATCACTCCTTTACCACACGCTTTCTTTCCTTCTAGCCTCTCCAGGTCCTTTCATCACCCTTCCAGCAGCAGAATCACACCGCACAGCTCCTTTATTTGGCTTGCTGTATGGAACAGTAGCATTTAGCGTTCCACCCAGAAGGAACCTGTCTGATATTAAACAGGTGAGATTAGTGATGTTAGCGTGCTGTAAGCCCTCTGCAGCGTTGTAGATTATGGGGTGTATTTTGATGTGTTATACTGGAGCAGCTAGAGTAAACAATGCAGCCTTAAACACACAGACGTTACAGGCTTTAGGCAGTAATGAATTCTTCATTGAGGTTTAGGCTCCAGCAGTGCACACTGTGTACAGCGGATTAAAAATGAGAGAGGAACGCGGTCCAAGCCCCGGAAAACTCTGCTGGATTCCGATTAGAGTTTTAGAGTTTAGGGTTTAGCTAATGAATTTAATCCTTTTATAATTAAAGCATTCTGCTGGTCAGCAGTGTGGGGAGGGGCTGTGAGGGGGGTGTGGTTATGCTAGAGGTTTTAATCACTGTGTTTCTTTTGGGGCGTGGCCATTTTGCCACAAGGTGTGTCTATGATGAGGACGTGGGTGGAGAATTTTGGGCATGTTGTCACAGGACACTGGCTCTTAGTTTATAGGTTTTGGGTCTCTCTATCATTCAGTGTGATGCTCTCTCTATCATTCAGTGTGATGCTCTCTCTATCATTCAGTGTGATGCTCTCTCTATCATTCAGTGTGATGCTCTCTCTATCATTCAGTGTGATGCTCTCTCTATCATTCAGTGTGATGCTCTCTATCATTCAGTGTGATGCTCTCTATCATTCAGTGTGATGCTCTCTCTATCATTCAGTGTGATGCTCTCTCTATCATTCAGTGTGATGCTCTCTCTATCATTCAGTGTGATGCTCTCTCTATCATTCAGTGTGATGCTCTCTCTGTCATTCAGTGTGATGCTCTCTATCATTCAGTGTGATGCTCTCTCTATCATTCAGTGTGATGCTCTCTCTATCATTCAGTGTGATGCTCTCTATCATTCAGTGTGATGCTCTCTCTATCATTCAGTGTGATGCTCTCTATCATTCAGTGTGATGCTCTCTCTATCGTTCAGTGTGATGCTCTCTATCATTCAGTGTGATGCTCTCTCTATCATTCAGTGTGATGCTCTCTATCATTCAGTGTGATGCTCTCTCTATCGTTCAGTGTGATGCTCTCTCTATCGTTCAGTGTGATGCTCTCTCTATCATTCAGTGTGATGCTCTCTCTATCATTCAGTGTGATGCTCTCTCTATCATTCAGTGTGATGCTCTCTCTATCATTCAGTGTGATGCTCTCTCTATCGTTCAGTGTGATGCTCTCTCTATCGTTCAGTGTGATGCTCTCTCTATCGTTCAGTGTGATGCTCTCTCTATCGTTCAGTGTGATGCTCTCTCTATCGTTTAGTGTGATGCTCTCTCTATCATTCAGTGTGATGCTCTCTCTATCATTCAGTGTGATGCTCTCTCTATCGTTCAGTGTGATGCTCTCTCTATCGTTCAGTGTGATGCTCTCTATCATTCAGTGTGATGCTCTCTCTATCATTCAGTGTGATGCTCTCTCTATCATTCAGTGTGATGCTCTCTCTATCGTTCAGTGTGATGCTCTCTCTATCGTTCAGTGTGATGCTCTCTCTATCATTCAGTGTGATGCTCTCTCTATCGTTCAGTGTGATGCTCTCTCTATCATTCAGTGTGATGCTCTCTCTATCATTCAGTGTGATGCTCTCTCTATCATTCAGTGTGATGCTCTCTCTATCATTCAGTGTGATGCTCTCTCTATCATTCAGTGTGATGCTCTCTCTATCGTTCAGTGTGATGCTCTCTCTATCATTCAGTGTGATGCTCTCTCTATCATTCAGTGTGATGCTCTCTCTATCATTCAGTGTGATGCTCTCTCTATCGTTCAGTGTGATGCTCTCTCTATCATTCAGTGTGATGCTCTCTCTATCATTCAGTGTGATGCTCTCTCTATCGTTCAGTGTGATGCTCTCTCTATCGTTCAGTGTGATGCTCTATTATTCAGTGTGATGCTCTCTCTATCATTCAGTGTGCTGCTCTCTCTATCATTCAGTGTGCTGCTCTCTCTGTTATTCAGTGTAATGATCTCTGTCACACAGTTTGTATGTACCTGTCACACATATATTAGAAAGCTTTACGCCTGGAACTGATTGTCTTAGGAGAGTTTTTTAAGGACATTGTTCTTGTACTTTATGTAGGGCATTGCATGCCTTAATTGTTCAGTGTAATATCTGCATTAATTTTAATTAATTCTGTTCTTTAGTGTGTAATTGCTGAATATGGGATATAGTCATTAATGTAAATGCTTTACTGGGATATCTGTGTTAGTCAGTATAAGCTGCATTCTTCTAAAGTGTGCAGTAGTTTGACTGATGTATTTTTATGGGCCAGTAAACTTCTTCCACATAGCATCCATATGTTATACACACACACTTTTGCCGTGAAGCGACATGCTGACTCTCCGTTCGGCTTCATTACTGGAATATGAGCTCATCGTTTTTTCCGTTTTGCCTCTCCAACCTTTTCTATATCACAGCAGGATCTCAGATAGTTGCTTAATTTTCCTTTCACATCCACCGCTGACTCTGGCCATGGAGATGCCATCAGAGGCGGCCGTGTAACACTGAGAGAGGGAGCGAAATGCTCTCCATCAGAAACACACTGCCCCCCCCGGGGGTCCTCCACGGCCAGCGGAGGGAAATGGATGTGGACCTTTTGGAATGGAATAGAGATGGCCTCTTCTCTTCTGGAGGTTATTATTCAGCTCTAATCTGCCATCAGCTCTGCCTGTGGGAAGGGAACAAATGGAGAGACTATGGAGATGTCAGCGCTATTACAGAAGGTAATTTAGGAAGCAGCTTTAGAGCTGTGTGGCTAACCGCGAGCCGCTGTGTGTTTGTCTTTCCAATTCTGTTCCACTGTGGCCCCAAGCTGAGCTGCATTCACTTTGCTTAAAAGAAAACTTTCGCTCTACTAAATCACCTGAGTAAACCTGCACCTCCTCCAAAAGCCAGTGGCTTATACAGTAATACATAAGTGTAAATATGACATAAACCATATGGGGTGGATACTGAAGTGTGTTTGTACTGATGTAGAACAGCTAAAATAAAAAATGGACTTAAAATATTCTTCACATTAAAGTTGATAAAGTGTGTTAATGTATAAGATATAAGATAAGAATATTTCATTTATTTTATCATACAGGTTGGATTGGGTCGGGGAGGATCAATGGATTGGGTTGGGAGGATCGATGGATTGCGTTGGGAGGATCGATGGATTGGGTTGGGGAGGATCGATGAATTGGATAGGGGAGGATGGATGGATTGGGTAGGAGAGGATCGATGGATTGGGTTGGGGAGGATCGATGGATTGGGTAGAGGAGGATCGATGGATTGGGTTGGGGAGGATCGATGGATTGGGTAGAGGAGGATCGATGGATTGGGTTGGGGAGGATCGATGGATTGGGTTGGGGAGGATCGATGGATTGGGTTGGGAATGACGGTTGGATTGGGTAGAGGAGGATCGATGGATTGGGTTGGGGAGGATCGATGGATTGGGTTGGGGAGGAATGATGGATTGGGTAGAGGAGGATCGATGGATTGGGTTGGGGAGGATCGATGGATTGGGTTTGGGAGGATGGATGGATTGGGTAGAGGAGGATCGATGGATTGGGTTGGGGAGGATCGATGGATTGAGTCGGGGAGGATCGATGGATTGGGTTGGGGAGGATCGATGGATTGGGTAGAGGAGGATCAATGGATTGGGTAGAGGAGGATTGATGGATTGGGTAGAGGAGGATCGATGGATTGGGTTTGGGAGGATCGTTGGATTGGGTTGGGGAGGATCAATGGATTGGGTTGGGGAGGATCGATGGATTGGGTTGGGGAGGATCGATGGATTGGGTTTGGGAGGATCGATGGATTGGGTTGGGGAGGATCAATGGATTGGGTTGTGGAGGATAGTTAAATTGGGTTGGAGGAGGATCGATGGATTGGGTTGGGAGGATCGATGGATTGGGTAGGAGAGGATCGATGGATTGGGTTGGGGAGGATCGATGGATTGGGTATGGGAGGATCGATGGATTGGGTAGAGGAGGATCAATGGATTGGGTTGGGGAGGATCGATGGATTGGGTAGAGGAGGATCAATGGATTGGGGAGGATTGATGGATTGGGTAGAGGAGGATCAATGGATTGGGTTGGGGAGGATCGATGGATTGGGTTGGGGAGGATCGATGGATTGGGTTGGGAATGACGGTTGGATTGGGTTGGGGAGGATCAATGGATTGGGTAGGAGAGGATCGATGGATTGGGTTGGGGAGGATCGATGGATTGGGTAGAGGAGGATCAATGGATTGGGTATGGGAGGATGGATGGATTGGGTTGGGGAGGATGGATGGATTGGGTAGAGGAGGATCGATGGATTGGGTTGGGGAGGATCGATGGATTGGGTTGGGGAGGATCGATGGATTGGGTTGGGAATGACGGTTGGATTGGGTTGGGGAGGATCAATGGATTGGGTAGGAGAGGATCAATGGATTGGGTTGGGGAGGATCGATGGATTGGGTAGAGGAGGATCAATGGATTGGGTATGGGAGGATGGATGGATTGGGTTGGGGAGGATGGATGGATTGGGTAGAGGAGGATCGATGGATTGGGTTGGGGAGGATAGTTAAATTGGGTTGGGGAGGATCGATGGATTGGGTAGGAGAGGACCGATGGATTGGGTATGGGAGGACCGATGGATTGGGTTGGGGAGGATTGATGGATTGGGTTGGGGAGGATCGTTGGATTGGGTTGGGGAGGATCGATGGATTGGGTTGGGGAGGATCTATGGATTGGGTTGGGGAGGATCAATGGATTGGGTTGTGGAGGATAGTTAAATTGGGTTGGGGAGGATTGATGGATTGGGTTGGGGAGGATCGTTGGATTGGGTTGGGGAGGATCGATGGATTGGGTTGGGGAGGATCTATGGATTGGGTTGGGAATGATGGTTGGATTGGGTTGGGGAGGATCGATGGATTGGCTTGAGGGAGGTTTAATGGATTGGGTTGGGGAGTATCGATGGATTGGGTTGGGAATGACGGTTGGATTGGGTTGGGGAGGATCGACGGATTGGCTTGAGGGAGGTTTGATGGATTGGGTTGGGGAGGATTGTTAAATTGGGTAAGGGAGGATCTGGCTTTGGAGCAGTGTTAGATTTGGATTGGGAACAGTGTTGGATTTGCCTGAAATGACTCCAAACTCAGTAATTAACTCTTTCCTTCATGCATGAGGGCTCCAGATAGGAAGGATGAAGGGATTTTATTTTAATGATCTGATTCACTGATGCTTTAAATTTCTGCTCCTGAAGGAAGAGGAAGAGAAACACACAGAAACCGGGCTACATCTACAATTTTTAGTCCAGAGGAATGAATGAAAGAACGCCGTTGTTTAAATCAGGAGGTATTTGGTGGGTTTGGTGATGCGTGTGTTGTTTGCTCAGATCTCATCTTTAACACTTAATCAGTTTTTACGTTGGAGTTTAAAAACCTCGTTTGGTGTGTAATTGTAGGACTAGTGATGATACATAGTGGCGGCCAGGTTGTCTAAGATTATTAAAAGATTATGTATCCAAGACGACACAAAGGCAAGATTAACAACTACTGCGTGAAGGTTAAAGTGATGTAATGTTTTATCGTTGTTGTGTTTTGATGTAAATTAAAAGATTTTGAGACAGGACAGGAGAAAGTTGGAAATGCTCTCTGCTAAACGCTGCTGCTAAACTCAGAATGTCGAGTTTGCTTTAATGTAAACACAGCGTTAGAATCTGAAAGCTGTTATAATCAATTCGCTTCACTATTTAAACGTAATAACATAATCATATAGATGTATATTAATTCCTGCACTTCTGATTTCAAAAACTATACGCCAAGATTAAACACAGTAACTCTGTTACATCATAATAAAGTGTCAGCTCTTCTACTCACAGGCCTGGATTAAAACTTTAGAATCACAGTCTTTCAGTACAGAGAGAGATAATGTGGTAGTGAGTGTTTCTGCTGGGTAAGAGGTGCAGGTCTAGGGGTTCACTGACAGACAGTGTTTGGTAACCCTACCTGTTCAGTGGAGTGTGTGGTAGTGAGTGTTAGGTAAGAGGTGCAAATCTAGGGGTCCACTAACAGAGAGTGTTGGGTAACCCTACCTGTTCAGTGGAGCGTGTGGTAATGAGTGTTTCTGCTAGGTAAGAGGTGCGGGTCTAGGGGTGAGAGAGAGTGTTGGGTAAGCTGGGAGTGTTGGTGCGGTGGTCCCGCTGCTCTTCATGTTCACTCAGGTGTGTTGACGGTGGAGCAGTGTCTGTGTGACCTTCTGGCTCTCCCTGTTAGTCCTGCTGTAGGAGCCAGGCCTGCCGGAGTCACTGCTGCCCATCCTGTGCGGTCTGATGCTGGTCTGCCTGGGTGCCACTGTTTGCCTTTAACCACCACAGAGCTCCTGGCGCTACATAATAAATGCTGACCTGACCTGGCTACTGTCCCAGGACCCTCACCTCTGGACATGCTGTCCTGTCCTTCAGGTCTGCAGCTGACAGCGTTCAAACATTGCCTCCACATTCCCGTTTTCCAGTGTGCTCCAGCCGGTGAAGGATCTGGATCTGAGATGAGAGATGTTTTAACGTGTTGAATAAATCTTCTGCCTCAGCTGGCTTCTCCGCGTCATTAAGCAGCTCCGCACTGTTCTACAGCACCTCCCAAATCCCTACCACAGCCTTGTTTTCAAAATGGCGAGCGGCATGAAAGAAGCTGATGGAGGTCTGGGTTCATCATGCCCTGTTTGCTCTTATGATGGAGGGGAAAACATGGGGTGACCTGCTGTACGGTCATCTCAGCTGTTATCCTGCACCCCGAGACGGAGCATGTTCCATCTGAGCGCTGACCTGTGGGAACGTGGTAACAGATTAGGCAGAGTTGGGTCCGGAATTACGAGATTATTTGGTTATTCCGGAGGTAAACGGAGACGTTATCTGCAGTGGATTAACATTCAAATCAGCCAAAGTGGCTGAGAAACACCAAGTGCTCCACCGGCCGGCTGCGATAACAGGCTCGATCGCGTGTTATTGATCCGGGTTAAAGGAAAACGGATGCGTTTCTCTGAGAAGCGTCGGCCCGTGTGATATCCAGGGTTGGGATTATATCGTAGTTTAATCTGAGGCTCTCAGTGATATCTGGACCTGTCCATACGGGCCGCCGCGGCTCCTCTGATTTAAAATCAATAACGCTTATCTCCTGACAGAGCGTCTTTGTTTCTTCATGCTAGCAGGGCTGGCGAGGAGCAAGTGGCCGATGGTGTGCCAGGGAGGGGCCGGGAGTGGGGGGGTAAGAGAACGCTCCCACAGTACGTAGCCTAATTCCGGTTCCTCAGTATAATAACACCATTATAACTCTGACAGTTTACCAAACTTTCCTGATGAGTGGAAGTGGGTTAGGTGTCTTGAGCTTTGTCTTTCGCTCTGACGGACGAGT
>JAMWET010002826.1:80000-132500 GCA_024036415.1 Prochilodus magdalenae | reverse complement strand
TCAGGATATACTTCACTGTACTAAGACAGAATTCCTCCATTCAGCCGACTCCTCAGGTGTTGTTGTTCCTGTTTGTTAGTCAAGGCACGCTGCACACCTGCTGCTGGTGTATGGTATAGCGTATGATCGTCCCAGGTAAAATATATATAGTCTATTTTAATGTTCCAGTAATGTACTTTAATACCAGCAAGTACATTTCTAGCTTTCCCTACATTCCCTACTTTAATCAGGATCAGGATTTAATCATGCACAAGCACACAGTGGAGTGTACTAGAAATATATTTATATACCTAATATATAAATTATATATATTTACATAAAAATAAATAAATATATATATACACATAAGTATATTTTAATGTACTAGAAGTGTACTTTAATATGTACTTAAGTATTCCTACGTGAATCTTAGTGGTGTCTCAGGAATAGTAGAGTTAGGTACAGTTAGTTCTGTTTAAGTACATGTGTAATAGTACTAATGATTATATTTAGTATACTAAGTACCGGTGAGTATATGGAAACAGTATACCTGCAGTACAGTAATTATGAGTATGAGGAAGTATTCTAAGTATAACTAAATTAAGTACCTCAGTGTTCTTTTGTTCTCCTGGGGTATCTGTTCTGTGGATCAGCCTAATTATCCGATACCTGATCCAGCTAATTTTGCTAACATTGGGATTGGTATCCCATCCTAATATCGGATCGGTGCACCCCTACTAATCATCCCTAATAAATCTGACCTGGGGAAGAAACAGTACAGCTGAAAGCTTTCAGTGTCTGCTGTAGATCACACCGTCCAGCAGTCATACTGAGAGCATTGCTTTCGTTTTGTGTGTGTGTTTTTGTGTGTGTGTGCGGGTGTGTGCGGGTGTGCCGGTGTGTGGGTGTGTTTTGGGACTGAATGATGAACACACATCCACACTGACCCTCAGCAGATGGACGGTTTAATCCACAGCATCACGCTTATTAAGACAAATGGACACGGACGCTAACGACAGACGGCTGCACAAACAAAACAATACATCAAACACTCATTCGCTGAGAACCTTCCGCACCCGCACGCCAACACCAACATCTCATAGACATCCTGCAGGTACAGCAGAGGGATCAGGGGAGCACAACAACAGACAAAGACAATGAAGCTGTGAGCGTACAGGACAAACACGTAGGAGCAACGCCGGCTCCACACAAGTCACCATGAATATATTACCTCCCCAGATTTAATATGCCGCAGTACGAGGATCTGAGCAGGCGGGTTTGTTCCTCTGTGTGGTGAGATAAACATTTGGCTGGGTCTGTGAGGACGTGGGAGGCCAATTCGCCAGATACAATTTCCAAATACACTAATGTCCTTCAGTGTCATTACATCACGTGACTGCCTATCACTGACAGCAGCGCAGTCACACTCTCCAACCCGGGTCCTGGAGATCCACCTCCCTGCAGAGTCTAGTTCCAACCACAATCTGCCACACCTGCTCCAGCTCATTAACTTCCTCAGGAGCTGCTGATTGGCTGGATCAGACGCATCTGTGGTTTGTGAGGTGCAGGACCATGATCAGTGAGCATGGCCCCACGGTCTCCGAGGCTTACGCCCCCCGTGGTCACATTACCAGGACTTCGTATCTGGCCCTCCCAGAACGCTTCGGGAAACAACATCCGCACAAGAGCTATAAGCTTCCCAATGCTGAGTGTTGGCTGGTGGGGTGTAAAGCTCCACCACTGGAGCAGCAGAACCGGGTTCTCTGGAGTGATGATGGATCACGCTTCACTATCTGGAGGAACCTGGGTTTGGTGGATGAATCCAGGAGAACGCTCCCTCCAGAGTGCTGATAGTAAAGTTTAGTAGAGGGGGGATGATGGTCTGGGGGGTTCAGGGTTTGGGCTCGGACCCCTAGTTCCAGTGAAGGGTGGTGTTAATGCTGCACCACACAGAGGTTCTACACAGTTCTACACCTCCAGCTTTGTGCAGCAGTTTGGGGAAGAGCCCTTTCCTGTTCCAGCTGGACTGTGTCCCTGTGTTCAAGGCCAGATCCATACAGAGGAGGAGTCTGGTGTGGGGGAACTCCAGTGGCCTACACAGAGCCCTGACCTCTTGGCCACGCTGGACACCTTTGGGATGAACCTTAAGGTCGGGGTTGGTTGGTGTTCCTGAACCGTCTCTGGTAAATAATTCTGGGATATACTTTGGAGACGCTTGCTGATTCATAAATAGTTAATGATACAGCTGCAGAGTGCGGCTGATTCCAAACGTGTGCGGAAAGGTTCAGGAACGGCGTGTGTGTGTGAAGGTAGGGACGGACCCCTTGGAAGCTGGTTCTGCTCCGAGTGGACGGTTTTATCCTGCTTTCTGACAGCAGTAAATGATGGTTAACGAGTTTCTGTCCTGCTGATTCTCCTGCAGAGCTTATTGCAGCGCTAATCAGATCCACCTGATTCCTCCATTCAGGGGCTCCTGAAGGTTCATCAGCCAGGTGTGTTCCATTAGGAGTGAGGAGATTCATTTAGAGGCTCAGTATTGTGATGTACTGCACTTCTGCCTCGGAGTTATCCCTCCAGAAGACTTCGCTGTTCCTCCCACATCAATCTCTCAAACAGTACAGGAACAGAACCGAACTGTGACGCCAACGAATCAACATTTATTACCTTTTTAATTATTAAGCCATTTAAACTTTCTTCGTTATCTTCTACTAATTATTATTCTAATTATTATTATCAATTCTTATATATTAATATTTTATTATATTATTAATATGAAATCCTTCTCTTCCCGCAGATCCTATACCTGATTAAGCTGCTTCTGCGTTTTGGACCCATCCAAATGACTTTTTTCCTAAATCAGTCGCTCAAAGTCGGATTTTTTCCCATAGGGAATGAATGGCAGCATGTCAAGCTAATTCAAATTTAACTGCTACAAGTGACACGCACGAGTACTCAGCACTAGGTGCTACCACAGTGGATTATAGGTGGAACTGGATTTAAGGTGGAGCTGAATTTAAAGTGAAATTTAATGTAAGGTGGCAGTAGATTTAAGGTGGCAGTGATATTAGGGTATAAGTATAATTAAGCTAGCTGTGAATTCCAATTAGCAGTGCCTTTAAGGTAGCAGCAATTCAAAGTGGCAGGGAATTTAGGGTAGCAATGAATTTAAGGTAGCAGGGAATTTAAGGTGGCAGTAATTTTGAAGTCGTAATGGATTTCAGGGTGGCTTCCTTGAAAATATTCATCACATCACAGAAGGATAAGGAGCTCAGAAGATGAATGAATGTACTTGTCTGATGCAACCAACCCAACAGCTAAGTTTTAAACTCATTACCTGAGCTAATGCTAGTTAGCTTAGCTAGTGGGCTAGCTATGCAAACACATTGGCTCTTAAATATAAGAACAAAGGCGGTGTTTTGGTAAGAACCTGGTGAATCTGCGTCTCGGTGTACCGTATACTGTACAGGCAGAGAACGCACGATTCCTTAAATCTCATTTTGGGAGAACTGTCATACAAACTCAGCTAGTGTGGGGTTTTATGGGTGAGCGGAGCTGTGCCGTGCAGAACCGCGTTCTCGTTAACGAGCGAAAGCACAGCATGATAAATAAAAGTCTCTCTCGTTTCTGTCACTTCCTGTCTGCTCCTGTAAAAGTCCATCTGTTACTGGTGTTATTAGGGAGTCACGGAAAATATCATCAGCGCAGAAGCAGTGAAATACAGTAATTGGATTGTGAGGCCTGGAGCTGAAAGCAGTGTCCATTTCAGCAGGAAGCATTAACGCCAAATCTGATTACACCTCACTGAACACTGACCACCCGCCTTTATTACTGTTACCACTGCTGTTTTTGTTTTGTAGGGTTTTTTGTGTAAACGACTCGGACTGTCTTTTCTCCACGACCAGCACGTCACACTGACAGGAGAGAGAGAGAGAGAGAGAGAGAGAGGGAAAGAGAGAGAGAGAGAGAGAGAGAGGGAGTGTGTTTGTTGTGGTGGATGATGAAACTGAACACTAACGACAGACGACAGGAAACATGCACTCTCTCTCTCTCTCTCTCTCTCTCTCTCTCTCTCTCATACACACACACACTCACACACTAACACACCTGTGGCCAGCTGGATTTGCTGTGTGTGTGTGTTTAGGTGTGTGTGTGTGTAAGTGTGAGTGTGTGTGTTTAGGTGTGTGTGTGTGTTTAGGTGTGTGTGTGTGTGTGTGTGTTTAGGTGTGTGTGTGTGTGTTTAGGTGTGTGTGTGTGTGTGTGTAAGTGTGAGTGTGTGTGTGTTTAGGTGTGTGTGTGTGTGTGTGTGTGTGTGTGTGTGTGTGTGTGTGTGTGTGTGTGTGTGTTTAGGTGTGTGTGTGTGTGTGTGTGTGTGTGTGTGTGTTTAGGTGTGTGTGTGTGTGTGTTTAGGTGTGTGAGTGTGTGTGTTTAGGTGTGTGTGTTTAGGTGTGTGTGTGTGTGTGTAAGTGTGAGTGTGTGTGTGTGTGTGTGTGTTTAGGTGTGTGTGTGTGTGAGTGTGTGTGTTTAGGTGTGTGTGTGTGTGTGTTTAGGTGTGTGTGTTTAGGTGTGTGTGTGTGTGTGTAAGTGTGAGTGTGTGTGTGTGTGTGTTTAGGTGTGTGTGTGTGTGAGTGTGTGTGTTTAGGTGTGTGTGTGTGTTTCGATGGACACTGATGAAATGACACACACGGGGAGAAGAAACTATCAGACGTTTTAAAGCTTTGATCTCTGAAGTAGCTGTAATGCCCATATAAGGAGTTCCGGGTTTAATGTTTATCTCTATGGGTATAATCCCACTTTCGGGAATTCCCTGATATCCTGTCCTTTCCTGGTAAACTAAACAGCTCCAGAGCGATTCACCCCGTGTTCATTTGCCTCATAATGGCACATGATATTGATTTTGTCAGATACGTGGTGTTTTGTGTTGTTCCCCGTTACATTCCCTGTCCTTCCAGATGGCTGGATTAGCATATTCGGAATAACCATCGTGGAGTTCTTTGAGAAGCTCTTTTGGACTCATGAGAGAAGAACTCTCACGTACAGTACGGCATCCACACCAGTTTAAGGGTTCTAATTAGAACTTCTACAGTATGTGGAGGTGATTCATATGATTGGCCATATACCATATACCATGTGATGTACATGTTCTACACATCAGGGTGATTAAAAAAATGTAAACATATCACCTATTTTTAATGAACGCATGTAGAAGCTAATTCTCTCCGGTCTGCGGAAGCGAGTTTACACAGCGTTGTTATTAGTGTCTAACTGTCTTGTTTACTCGACTGCAAGCACGGCGCTTAGTACAGGCACTCTGATGAAAAGACACAAACAGAGGGAAGGAACTAGCAGAAAGGTTTTAAAGCTTTGAAGTTGCTGTAATGCCCATATATGGAGTTCCGGGTGTAAGCTCTTTATCTCTATGGGTAAAATCCCATTTTCAGAAATTCCCTGCTGTCCTGTCCTTTCCTGGTACTCTAAAACAGCTCCAGAGCAGTCAGGACTGATCCTGTGTACGCTTGCTTCCCAGTATCACACAACTGTACTCTCTGAACAATGTCGCTTAGTACCTTCAGTTCCATTATGCCAACAGACTTTAGTGTGCACACCTGAGGTTTACCTATGGAACACACTATCAAACATTCCTGAACAATTTATTTGGCTTTTATTGGAACAAAGTAAATATAATATTTAATTCCCACCAAAATGGACATAATATGGTCATCATCTGAAGAACATCTGCACCCAGGAGGAGGTGTGGGAGTGCAGGTGTGTGGGGAAGGAAGATAAAGGTGACCAGGATCAATAACTGATGATAAATTTAGACTGATATGATCAATATTTATTGAGCTACACATACAGAAGTCTGTCTCTCAGTATGGCGTCGGGCCGCCGTGTTTGCTAACCCAACACGCCAGACGTCTCGGTATGGAGCTGTAGAGGTTCCTGATGGTGTCCTGTGATAATCCATCCCATGCAGCTTGAACATCCTCACACAGTTCCTGCAGATGGTGCGGTAGGGGTGGAGGTGGAGGGACACCAGGTCTTCTGGACATGTGACTACAAACCGTTGATCTTGGTGCTGACCACGGTGCCTCCACACACGGATTCGTTGGGCGTCTCCACCAAGACTAAAGCGGGACTCGTCACTGAAGATGACCCGCTGCCATTCTGAGTCACTCCATGACAGTCTGGTACGACACCACTGCAGTCTTTGGTGACGGTGACGTGGTGTTAAGGACAGTCGTGGTAACGGTCTGTGTGCATGTAGTCCTGCGTGGTGCAGCCGTCTGCCGATGGTGCTGCACTAACAGGAGGACTCATGGAGGACACCACTGCTCGCTGGAGGTCTGTAATGGGGGTGTTGGGCTGTTGAAACTTGATTCAGTAGTATGTCTCACCATGTCAAACCTACACACCAAGTTCCATTCTTGTGGGTTGATTTGTACTGGGTGCAGTTGGAAGTCGCTAGTTGTAGAACTACTGTGCTGATGATGAGTGTCCACTTCTGTCCACTGTATTTAAACCAGCTCCAACACAAATCCGTTATTTCCTGTATCCCAGATCCAGGGCGGGTGCTCTGCGAGTTCGATATGTTTAGTGAAGTGTGAAACCTGTTTTGGAGGCCAGTAGTGACCCAGAGACCTGAGCTCTGGTCCTCCTGAAATCGGTCGCTTGAGGTTCACCTACAGAAAACTCTGCAGCACGTGTGGAAGCATGTGGGGTTATGTGATTGATTTAATTTGGAATGTGACTGACTTATCAAGTTCCATCGACCTCAACCCCAGGATCTGTGGGACATGGGACAACATGTCCGATCCACAGGAGCTCTGGTTTGCAATTTGCTAGAGGTAAAGGATCTCCCGGAATTGTTGTAGTGCCAGACACCAGAGTGCCCCTTCAGAGGTTGTGCCAAGTCCGTGTTGAGTTGTGGGTTCCACGTGGAGAACCAAGACATTATTCATACTTTCACATACTTAGTATTTTATCTTCTTCCTCATTACATCATTCACTGTCCTTCCAGACGGCTGGATTAGTATAATCGGAATCACCATCATGGAGTTCTTGGAGAAGCTCGTTTGGACTCCTAAGAGCAGAACTCTCATGTACAGTACAGCTTCCACCCCAGTTTAGAGGTTCTAATAAGAACTTCACAGTGCATGGAGGTTCTTCACATGACTGAAGAACCATGCATTAGGAAAGTTCTTCATGGAACCCAAGAGGAAGAGAACCCGTTTCGGTGGAGTGTAGGTGTGCTATCAGCTGCTGTGTGTGCTCTGCTCACTCTGATGTCTGCCTTGTTTACCACGTACAGCAGAACCCCATGTGATGTACACGTTCTACACATCAGCGTGATTACGTATACGGCGGCTTTGATGTTTAGACTTTAAATAATTGGAAATATAGCGCTTAATTTTAATGAACGCATTTAGAAGCTAATTCGCTGCAGTCTGCAGAAGCCAGTTTACACAGCGTTATTATTAGTGTCAAATTGGCGTGTTTACTCGACTGCAGACGCGCCGCTTAGTGCAGGCTGTAAACATCAGTTAAGTTGAGAATTATGTTTCATTTGTTTCTGTTTGTGTTTTTTAGGACTCCAGAAAACAAACAGGTCTGTTTAGCGCAGCAGCCTGTGAAGCTAAAAGAAATCAAAGGATGGCTAATCTGAGAGTCGCGAGTGTTTGCGTCCACATTAAAGCGGGCGGTCCGTGCCTCTCGATGCTCTTGGTTCGGTGGGCTTCGCTAACCCAATTTCTATTCTAATTCCGAGTGCCTTAATTTATTCATCTGCTGAAGGGAAATAGAGGAGGATGAGAAAGACAGGGACGTGGAGAGAGGGGGAGAAAAAAAACAGAAAATGAGCCGCTGCCAATTACAATCTGCGTATGATTGGTGCGGGCAGCTGGCAACGTCCTCAGGATAAATTACAATACAGACGCGAGCTTAGCGCGGGCTAAGATAAGATGGCATTTGTTTTGTTGCCCTGTCTGCATTATTAAAGCTGAATGTCACTGTGTGTGGGATGTATATCCAGCTCCGGTGCTCCGGGGGGCGCTGCGTCGACTCCTGCCGGCAGCCCGGATTCTGTCAGCTGAGCTGGAAGGCCAGATGTGTCGGTCACTGCCCGGAGACACCGGCGTGTGAGGAAGCGGCCTGGGGAGTGTGTAATGTGCTTGCTGCATACTCTGAGAGGGTGGGAGGCTTTGGTGCTGTCAGTGTTACACTGCATGTCGCATCTACAGAACACGCAGAGCACCCAACTGAACCTCAGCTCAGTGTTCAGTCTAACCCGCAACTGCGGTTCCTCCTCAGACGCGGGTTCCGAATGTCCAAACCTGGGGCCACCTCCTCTCTCTCGGGACACTGGAGCTCCGACTCTCAGCCATCACTTCAGGGTGCCTTAGGAGGGTCTCCCTTCCACTCTTGGTTTTCAGTGGTTCTTCCTCATGCTCTCATAGTGGTTCTCCTGTTGAGTCTTGGTTCTACTCAGTGGTTCTTCCTCATGCTCCTACGGTGGTTCTCCTTGTGAGTCTTGGTTCTACTCATTGGTTCTTCCTCATGCTATTATGATGGTTCTTCTTTTAAGTCTTGGTTCTACTCAATGGTTCTTCCTCATAGTCCAAGGGCATGGATCTTTTTAAGTCTTGTTTTATCTCGGTTCCTCATGTTTCTAGGGGGAGGTTTTCCTTTAGAGTCTTGGTTCTTCTCAGTCGTTCATCCTCTTTCTCTACCTCCTGTTGTGTCCTGGTCTTCCTTGTGTTCATAGAGAGCTTCTCCTTTTGAGCTTTGGTTCTTCTCTGTGGTTCTCTCAGTGGTCCTCACTCACGCTCTTGGGAGGTTCTCCCTTTTGGTTTCCCAGTGGTTCTTCATTGTCCAAGGTAATGCCTCCTGCTGAGTCTTTATTACCCTCGATGGTTCTTCCTCAGTCATTGAGTCTTAATCTTCTCAGAGGTTCCTCCTCATTCTCTCAGGATGTTACTCTGTATCGGTTCCTCTCTCTGAATTGAACTGAACAGAATATGACCGTGGCACTTTCAGGAGCAGCCTTGGGACGTCGTGTTCCTCCGGTCCGAATAAGGTCGCGACCTCGGGCTCTCTTTAGTAAATCTACGCCGCAGAGTGTGTTAGAGTTGTGATGGGCGTCCGGCGTCCTGCTCCGCTGAGACAGAACCGCAGCTCGTTTTCTGTGGAGATATTTAGCGAGGAAGCTGTGATGTAGTTATTTTCCACTTGCTGCTTCTGGCTCGGTGATCCATCAGAGAGACCAGATTTCATCCGCACTGAAGAAAAAAAATATGAGTTCCAGAGGCTGAGAGTCGGAACGATTTCAAATGATTTAAAACTCCACTCCCAACCAGGAATTACTCTAAATGAAAAATGAGCATGCATTTCAGCAATAAATAAAAAATTTCATTTTCTTTTAATTAAGTGAGGAGATTTATGAAATAACACTATTCAGTGTATTCAGTAGACAGGAGATTTGACCACGCCATCCATTCACAGTTCATCCGGTTTCTGACAGGACAGTTCATATAACTGATAAAAACTCTTATAACACAAAATGGATTTAGATGTTTTTGATTGTGGTTTTTCTTTAGCGTTATTATATTAGTACTGTAGTCATATCTGGGATTATTAATATAAAAAATAAAAAAACAGGAAACTTTGTACCATTTCTTAACCAATCAATGCAAAGTTCTATTTACATTTACAGCATTTACCAGACGTTCTTATCCAGAGCGACTTACAGCCGTGATTAGTGTTCCATCAGAGGACGTTTCCTAGCTAGTACAGGAAGGTTAGAGTCTAAAGCTCACCCTGAGCTCAGACGCTGTCCGAACAAGAGCCAGTGCTGATACCTAGAGAGAAGAATACAGAGTTAAACACGGCAGAGGAGCACTACCTGGCAACCCCAACCCAGCACTCAGGCCTAGAGTTCAAAAACAATGTTCCTCAACAGAACACTAAAGAACCTGGAGATCATCATCTACACCTCATACTATCATTAACAGATCCAGAGAACCTGAAGAACCTCTGTACACAAGGAACCAGAACCAGTACAGTATGGCGGTGAAATTCAGACCCTCAGACGGCACTGCATTAAAAACAGACCTGGTTCTGTGATGGAACCGCTGCATGAGATCAGGAACACTTCCTAACACCATCGTCTAGGAACATCACTGCTCCACACACACCAGTTAAACTCCAGCATGCAGAGAAGAGCCCAGATACAACCAGATTCAGAAACACCACCAGGTGGGCTGAGGGGAAGGTCGAAAGTGTCCTGTGGAATCAGAATCTGGAATTCTGTTAGGAAATCATGGATCCTCCCGGATAAGAAAGGGGGGAACCATCCGGCACAAAGTTCTAAAGCCAGCATCCGTGATGGAATGTGATGGGGTCATTAGTGCACGTGTCCTGGATGACTTGCACATCTGTGAAGGTCCATTAACGCTGAACGGGATATACAGGTACGCTGCATCCAGACGGCGTCTTTTTCAGGGAGGTTCTAATGGTGAAGAACACTGCCCTCTAGTGGTCAAACGTTTAAATACAACACACAGTCTGCCAAAATCTTTAATAGATAAATAGATAGATTTATTCTATCAGTAATTTTCGAGTACCTGGAGAACTGCTATGTGGTTGGGGTAGCTACCTGCCAGGGAGCCACCACCACACGTGTTTGAATCCCGGTCTGGGTGACTACGCTGTGCTACACCAATAAGAGTCCTTGGGTAAGACTCCTAACACCACCCTGTAAGATGATTAACCTTGTAAGTCGCTCTGGAGAAGAGCGTCAGCTACACGCTGTAAATGTGGAAACACTGAGGTTGCAGTATTAGTGTTCAGTGATGTACAGTGTATTGTGTTATGCAGAAATGCACTCCTGGTGGCTAATGTAGCTCCGTTTGGACAGAGGAGGTGAATTTCAGTGCACCAAACACACAAGCAGGCGATCACTGTGACCGCCCTTCTGCCCTGGACCCCTAATCTGGAGTGAGTGTTATCAGGCTCCTCCGCTGACTCATCGTGGAAAGGGTGTGTGATGTAACTGGCTTTATTGGAACCGCGCCTCCTGTGATGTGAGGACTGCGCATGCTGATTGACGATGCTGAAACGAGCTCTGGTAGCTGGAGTTATTTAGGGTTGCTGAGAACATCCCAAACATTGTCACCATAAATAAGCTGCTAATAAGACGAATTTACACTCAATTATCGTCAGTTCGGTGGTGAACTGTATGAAGTATACGGGCGAGATGATCACTAACTAACATTTAATTTTCTCGTTGCACAAGGTATCTATTATACTCGCTTCAATTATCCCGCTCCGCCGTGCGGCTCCGGCTGGGAGTTTCCATTTGCATTGGATATTCAGTGACATCCTGAAAATGCAGCAGTAGAGGGTGAAATTCATCTCCGCCTGACGAGACAACAATTTGGGGCGGTGCATTGTGAGAGTGGAGGGGCTGTGAAGGGGAGCATTTGCATGTAAATGCAGACGGAGATGATTTCTCTCCAATAACACCGAGTGGCACGATTCCTCACACACACACACACACACTTCTGCACATAGTGACACTCACCAAAACAACCAGCGCTAAACCGATCCATGCTAACACAGTTTATATTGTCAGATGGATGTCGGAACATAAACATTACACTTTCTCACTTCCTTCACGAGACAACAGATTCAGAATTCATATTTGTTACTGAATGGTCTACTGTAACTATACGATCTACTGTTACTGAATGATCTAATGTAACTTAATTATCTACTGTAACTAAATGACCTACTGTTGCAATATGATCTATTGTAACTATTTGATCTACTGTGACTAAATTACCTACTGTTATTATATGATCTCCTGTAACTAAATGATGTAATGTTACTGTTTGATCTACTGTAACTATTTAATCTACTGTAACTAAATGATCTACTGTTACTGAATGATCTACTTTTACTATATGATCTACTGTAACTAAATGATCTACTTTTACTGTTTGATCTACTGTTGCTATATGATCTACTGTTACTATATGATCTACTGTAACTAAATGATCTACTGTTACTATATGACCTACTGTAACTAAATGATCTACTGTTACTGAATGATCTACTGTTACTGAATGATCTACTGTAAATATTTAATCTACTGTTACTAAATGACCTACTGTTACTATATGACCTACTGTTACTATATGATCTACTGTAACTAAATGATCTATTGTAACTAAATGATCTACTGTTACTGTTTGATCTATTGTAACTAAATGATGTAATGTTACTGTTTGATCTACTGTAATTATATGATCTACTGTCACTAAATAATCTGCTGTTACTGAATTACTGAACTACTGAGTTACTGAATGGTCCATGGTTACTGAATCATCTACTGTAACTAAATGATCTACCTGTTACAGAATGATCTACTGATACGGAATGATCTCCTGCTTATACATAACCTACTGTAACTGAATGATCTACTGTGAATCTGCTGTTCCTGAATGATCTACTCCTGATAAGTGGTATGATGTTATTGTGTGTCCTGCTGTTCCTGAATGATCTACTGACCCATATTTAACGTTTGCCTGGATGTTGATGTAGGAAATGCCTGGACAGTGCCGGACACACGGAGATCCTGAACTGCGGTTTAAAGGAAGGTGTTTATTTGGTGGTATGTGGAGGAGAATCACAGTAAGTCTGTCCATTTGTGTCTTCATGTCCCTCATGACGTGTTGCCGGAGAGTGGTGTGCCATGGGGAGTGCTTATGCTGAGTGACCTTTATCATAAAAGAAAACAGCTTTATGCCCATATGGAGACCTTACGCAAGCGTTTCCTCTCAGCGCTATTCACATCGGACCTCATTTAGGAAACACCAGCAGAATGAGGATCTATGTAGGTCCTTTATGGGGGCATTTCTACATATTAACCCCTTAAACTCAGCACAGGGGTCTTCACTTCCACAACTCCCTCCGCAGAGCTGACACACTAGTTTAGCAGTGGATACTGAGCTACACATTCAAGACCTGAAGATTCATCACATGATGCTTCCTCTGCAGATTGAGGGAGGGATTTATTGTGCATTTATAGTGTGCATTTATCTCCAAATTTTCATTTAAGAAATTTTTCTTTAATATTTTACATTGTTAAACATATATTTTAAATCTAAATTCCACTCACAAAGTGGCCATTGTTTGGTTGAGCCCACTGCACAAACAATAAAGATATGACCAGCTCTCCTAATTAAACAACACAAGCTACAAATATAAACATTGAGATTAAAGAAGAGGCATGTAACCATAGCGACTGTGACCAATGGAGTCCTCCACTGAAGAAAATGCTGTGCTATTCAGTATCCAGTAAGAATAATGAGGCTTTGCTTTTTCTGACCCAGGACAGTCCAGTGGTGTCCATTTGTCCTTCAGGAGCCAAATCAGATTAATGAGTAAAACCACGGGCGCTGTTCCCAATAGGGATGGAGGGTCTATTCCCTCCCACCACCCTTCAAAGCTAGAGGTTGGTGGGGGGCTCTGTAAATAGTTCAGGTGTACTCTACTGGAACTTCAGTAACATAACAGCTTAGCTCAGCATTAAACCAACAACCCTACCTTAAAATATCAGCTTCCGGATCCGTCTGGGACTCTGATGTATAATAGGGAGAACAGTGTCTCTGTCGGTCCCACTCTGGGTCCGGAATGTCTGTTATAGTGCTATTTAACTCTGGAGTAGCATCTACGAGACCTCTAGTCAGAACTGCGTAGCGCTTTATGGCACCACGTCACACACCAGCAACTATGGATCTTCAGCAGCTAGAAGACGACGCTAGCATCATGGCGGAGGCTGGGAGGAGATAAGAAGTAACAGAGTAAATCAGGGACTGGCTGTTACAGGTTGGCGAAAGCTAGGAGAGATAAAGGATATGAGACAGTCTCACGGCTAACGGGAAAACTCTCACAGCAGGGTAACCTTATTTATGGAAGACTGGAGCCTTATCCGTGTCCCTGTCTCATGGAGTTCTTAAGTGTTTCTGGAAGACCCCCAGTCCTATTTCAGGCTGCGTGCACAGACATAAACTCATCTCATGGTAAACACTGTGGTCAGTCTGTGTCCATCTCACCACAAATAAGCCCTGAAAGTCCTGCAATAAAATCCTGGACTGTTACTCCACCTCGGAAGACCGCATGGTTCTTTCTCTCCTGGTGGTATCGTCGCCTGAGATACAGATTACACTCTGCTATTCACACTTGGAACAGCTGGAACCCTGGGTGTAACTGGGTGTAACCTGGGTGTTACTCCCGTGGAGTAACGGGAATTACACTCCACAACTGTAGGAGGAGCCCAAGAGCAAAGACACCAACTACACATCATCTAAAACTGGTTTAACTGCCAAACAGCATCGTGGGGTGACTCGGGTAATGCTAACAATGACATGCTAGCTCATATAGCTAAAATGATCTAGCATTCGTATATCTATATATATATATATATATATATATATATATATATATATATAGATATAGATATATAGATATAGATATATATATATATTGGTCGCTCCTTAGCTTATTTAAATAAAGTTTGATGTAGTAGCTATGTGCACATTATCACCTGTACCAACATTATAGCGCATTATGACACATTCTGTTTGATGTAAATGATCTAAAACACCGATATGTCATCTTACTCAGAGAACGTCGTGTACATGCTGCCTAAAATTCTTACGTATCCTCCCACGTCCCCGTATATGCTCATAGACAAGTACACAAACACATGGACTAAACCCAGAGCTTCCACAAACGCTGGTTCCTCAGTGGGATCTGGTCTACATTTCGGTCTGTCCTTTTCCGGCTCCCCTGGCCTCTCCGGAAGGTCACTCTGTGGGAGGAGAGTGTGTGTGTAAAGTGCAGCATAAATGTGTAATTAGCCCTCAATTACACGCCTCACCAGCCAAACTGTTCAATTATAATTCTCCTGTAATAATCAGTGCTTTTAGCCAATTAGGAAATGGCTACAGCAGATTAGCTGATGGACAGTTCTTAACACGGGCGACGTACACGGAGGAGGGACGTCTTATTACAGACACCGACACACTCCAACACACACACACTCACAGGTTTTTGTACCTTGTCGGGAAAGGGGATCAGATTCCTTTCCCTTGTGTATAATAGGCAACACTTCCCATGAATCCTGGTTGCAGGGTACACTATAAACATAGAGGTGAGGTGTTATAAAGCATACATAACAGCATATAGTACCTGACATAAGCTTGTATAATATAACAACATGCATAACACTTCATAACATCCGGTCATAAGACCTTCTCATATCTGCCCATCAGAAGCCTGTATACATTGTAATGCACCCTCACACAGACCTGCAGAGCACTGTACACTGAAAATCAGTCCTGTCGTACAAATTCATGACTGTTTGAGGAAGTTATGCAGGTATTTCAGATTCACTTTAATTGGCTGTAACTCTAATGCTATAAAACTGTGGGAATAATCCACCTGAAACTCTCCGCTCTCCGATTCAGACTCCGCTCCGATTATTAAAGCTGGAACTGACAGGCCATTTTAACTCCTGCTAACTTCAGCACCACACACAGAATAACACTAATTACATACACCAAATATCTGAATTCATACGCATCTGGAATCCCTGGAATTTACAGGAGTATTCTGAGAAACACTCACCTGCCCACCTGTGCTGCCTCCACCTGACCAGAGCAGCGCTTTCAGTAAAGTACAATGGCCACGCAGCACTACAGTCCATTTCAGGCTCTTCAGTCTGAACTGTGTGGACTCTGTGACTTTACTCACTACAGTCCAGCATACAATCAAACACAACAGTGAGGATGTGTTTAAAGAGGCAGCACTCCTGAATCACGGGGTCATTGCTAATGAGGTCCTGTTCCTGCAGGTAAACAGGTACTAACTAAACCCTTTAATAACGTTCCACTGACCAATAATTCATCATAATCCAGCGTGGTTCCATAAGAATTCCCCTGACCAATCACAAGGCTGACGTCTCTGGCCACACCAACACTGTTCCTTCCTTCAGGAGCTGTAGCAGAACGTCTCGTCAGAGTAAGCTGTGAGTTTGAAGTTAAACTGCTTCATGAAATAAAGTATTCAGACTGAGCTGCACATCAGTCAAGAAGCAGCGTTAATCCTTTACACCACCTTATAAAAGAAATACCAGTGTGTGTGGGGGGGGTGTAGTGTGGTGGAGGGGGGGTGATACCCCCAGTTAAACGCATGTGCGAGGGGATTTGCATGCAGAAGGACCTTTAGCTTTAGAGCTGAACACTGAAACGCAGAGATGATCCACCAGCCTGCTGCTGCATGAGCTTTAAGGAGATCAGGCACAAAACTATTTACCCAGGACCCTCTCATCTCCCCCAAACCCCCCCCAAGCCCCCCCCCCCCCCCCCCCCCCGCACACTCAAAAAAAACCAACCCCGACACCACCTACCACCCAGTTAACTGTGGGTCTGCAACTTTCTGCAGTCCAGAACACAGCACAGCTGTGAGAGATAGAAGGAGAGAGAGAGAGAGAGAGAGAGAGAGAGAGAGAGAGAGAGAGAGAGAGAGAGAGAGAGAGAGAGAGAGAGGGAGAGAGAGAGAGAGAGAGAGAGAGAGAGAGAGAGAGAGAGAGAGAGAGAGAGAAGGAGAGAGGGAAAGAGAGAGAGAGAGAGAAGGAGAGAGAGACAGAGAGAGAGAAGGAGAGAGAGAGAGAGAGAGAGAGAGAGAGAAGGAGAGAGAGAGAGAAAAAGAGAGAGAGGAGGAAATGGCAGGACGTTAGTGTGCAGGAACAAGCTGATGCAGAATGATCCAGAATAAAGTGGTGGTAGTGAAACACTTCCCTGAGCTCAAACTCAATAAACCGCTCTCTCCGCCTGACAGAGCTCTGTTAGCGTTCCTGCTGGCTGCTCTCCGGGCGGGCGGGCGGCCGGGCGGCGGTCCAGTGTCTGCTCCACACCACTGAGAGAATACCACAACCGGAACTGCAGGACCGGGGTCACTTACCGGCAGGGTGGAGAGCCGGTCTCGGTTGGGGCTCCATGATGCTAGAGAGTGTCCTGTAACGGTAGTGTCTGAAGTCACATCCCTGTACTGCAACTCCTACTGGAGCTACGCCTTCGCTAGAAGCTCTCTGCCCCAATCAGTCCACCTGGTGGTCTGGAGAAGACCCCACAGCAGAGAACTTTTCTTCTGGAGTCAGAAGGTGAGAGTGGCCTGGGTGAGGACAGGTGGTACTGTCTGTCCCGTCCGTGTCAGGGCCTGACAGCAGAGCGGGGTGGGTGTTTTTTAAAGGGTCGCCGACCTGCCCCGCTACACGTCCTGCACACTTTTCTTGTCATGTCTGTCAGAAGCTCCCACAGAGAGTCATTTCAGAGCACATAGCCGGGCACCGACCTCTCGCACACCTCCACAGCCCTTCATACCTCCCTCTAACACACACAGGCTGGTTTTTGTGGCGTGCCAGGGCGATAGATTTCGAACCTGTACGGATTTCGAACCTGCTTTTCTCAGCGTTTCTTTTTTGGCCTGAAAGTATACCAAAACAAACAAACAAGCCCGAACCAAATTACACACTTTACCAGAAACACCAGCAGGGCCCTCTGCTCAGCACCCCCCACCAGCAGAGCACATCATCATGTTGTTAGCACATCAGGTTTAAACTTGCCTTTTATTAGAGACGATGTGATTTTAATGGCAGTTGCTAAATCAAATGTGTTGAGTGAAGCTAAATCAAAAGCTCACCTGGGGCACCTTAACTCGCACAAGATCCTCCAGCCACAGCACGGGGCTGCAGAAACGCTCTCTGTTATTGCTGGCTGTGCCGAAAAGAATAATAGGAAATTTCTGTGTAAAGCAGTTATTTACAAATCCCTCGCTCACGCGCCGGAGAAAGAAGCAGCTCAGCAGCTCCATGTTCCAGAAAGTTCCCCATGTAGCCAGGACAGTAACCTTCACGCAGAACGTACAAGAGCGAAGTTAGCAGGTCAAACGGATACGATTCAGAACAGTAGAACCAGAATATTCCCCGCAGACTTCCTGAAGCATCATCGCTACACTGATGCACGAGAACAAGGAGATGAAGTCATCCAATCAGCTTCAGATACGGCTACTGGCACATCACCTTCAAGAGTGAAGGTCAGTGAGAACCTTATCTGGTCTATCTAGCGCATAGAGCCTTGTAGTAATTAACACAATTAAATATACACATATTAAATTAAATTATGTTTCCGAATATACAGTTGTGTATAACAGTAATATGAAGTTGGTACTAGAAGCGATGATATACACAGATATACCCATTTCCCTATATGCAGTTTGGTGTGTCTGAGGTGTACAGGTGCTGGTAATTAAATTAGAATATGATGAAAAGGTTGATTTATTTCAGTAATTCCATTCAAACGTGAAACTTGTATATTATATCCATTCATTCCACACAGACTGATATATTTCAAGTGTTTATTTCTTTTAATTTTGATGATTATAACTGACAACTAATGAAAACCCCAAATTCAGTATCTCAGAAAATTAGAATACCACTGAAGACCAGTACAGAGAAGGATGTTTAGAAATGTTGGCCAACTGAAAATCGAAAGTCGATCAGTCTGTGGCAATGCTCAGGTGATCTGACAGCCCAGGTTGTTCTGATAGTGGCCTTCAGCTCTTCTGCATTGTTGGGTCTGGCGTATCCTATCTTCCTCTTCACAGTACCCCGTAGATTTTGGGGTTAAGGTCAGGCGAGTCTGCTGGCCAATTAAGAACAGGGACACCATGGTCCTTAAACCCGGTACTGGTAGTACTGGTACTGGTAGTACTGGTACTGGTAAATAAATCAACCTTTTCATTATATTCTAATTTTATGACCAGCACCTGTGTATAAAATTAGGTGCAGGGTATATACAGGGGATAGGATATTAATTCATTTATTAATTTATCATGTAAGCCACTTATCCTTCTGGGTCATGGAGGGTATCTAACACACACTGGACAGGCCACCAATAAATCACAGGGCAGACACACACTCACATTTAGGGGGAGCAATTTAGCACCTCCAGTTCACCTGATGGGACGAGTTTTGGACCGTGGGAGGAATCTGGGGCACAGGAGGAGGAAACCCAGACCTACACAGAGGAGAACATGCACCTTCCACACAGACCGGACAAGGCAGGCGGGGAATCAAGCCTCTGAATTTGCTGGATGTGAAGTTTCGGTGAAGTACAAAGTCAGTGGGCTGTAGGTGTGGACTGTCCAGGTGAGAGGTGTAGTGACAGGCCCATATACTAGCACTACTGACTGTCCAGCAGCCTGATGGCCCGGGGGAAGAAGCTGTTTCCGAACCGTCTGGTTCTGGACTTCATGCTGCTGTACCTCCTCCCGCGCTGCAGCTGTGGGAAGCTAAGGAGAACATCCCCGGCTCTGGGTGAGCCTCAGATGGCTTTGTGCAAGGTTAGCTTGTTCATCTCCAATTTAGGATGAACAGATGAGACTCTGTACTCTCTGAATCTCAACCAGACTCTGTGTTTGTTGGTCCAGTGGCGAGTTCTGTGCTTGTTTGTTGCTGCCCGTGTTGTAATATTGATAAATCCTGAGCCTTGAGGCACTAAATCACAGTTTCACAGACAGAAAAAACCCAAACAAGCGAACAAAAACACGCCAGGCTAACACTCGGACATCTGGATTTTATAAGAATCGCTCATCTTGCTCTGATAGGGCTTGGGTGGACCGGTACGTATATACTCTGATATACTGCAATACCAAATACTTCTGGTGGATCTTGTTTTGGTGGAGTTATCCTCAGCTGGAGGTGGGAATAGGTGTCCCGTCTGCTGTGTCTGATATCATGAGGTTGTGTATAGTTACACTTTGGATGAAAGATGATCTGTTAAATTTTAGATTTTAGATTTCAGTCACAATAAAACAATCTGTGATTTAAACAGTAATAACTGGATTACAGAACGACGTAGATTGATTTGAGCTCAGAGAATAAACAAAGCAAGGAGATGCAGCGTTCCAGACAGTACGGTTGTACACTAGTACAAGTACGAGAAGCATGATCATGGGTCTTCTCTTTGTACGTCCTGAACAGGAAGCAGTTTGTGGGTTCTGAATGTCGATTAGTCATGGCTGCTTTGAGTCACAGTTTCTAAGACCCAGGTATCACAGTATGAACCCGTCTCTTCCTCCACGTTCCCAGGGTTATGTTAAAGAAGCATACTGGACTGGATGTGAAGGTTTCAGCGTGTGCATGTTTGGTAGGGACCCAGCAGAGAGAGACGCTACTCAGTGCCCTCACTAACACAGACGAGTCACCTACGGTCATGCATCTCCAGCACATGGTAGACACGAACACTGCCAACTGGCCCCAACGCCCCAAATCCCAGCTGTGCATGTAGTAGCTGTCACAGTCCAGTAGAGGGACACTACAGTCCCGAATCTAATAATTACAGGTTCGGCACATGTGCCGGTGACATCATCTGGTTTGGGAGATCAGAGGTGTCAGGGAAACCCAGAGGCGAGACCTTTACCAATTATTAAAACTAGCTCCAACATGTATTATTGATAACCCAATATCAGGATCCCATTTAAAACTTTTGATTTACATCGTAGAGTCAGACCACTGGATCTACTTCCGCATTCAGATGTTAATCTATTTTAGTCACATGGCTGGATAGATTTAAAAACATTCTTTACATGGGCCCTGAAACAAACCGTGTTTAAGATTCCACACCTGGACATTAACACGTTACTCTACTGCTAAAGCTGAGGCTGCTCTTCTCCGGGTCAGAGACTCGCTCGGTTATGATCCAGTCACTCGTATTCTGTACACAGTCGTGTTTTGATCTTCCTTAGACCCACGATGAAAGTGTGGACCAGTCCATTTACACGGCTGACTGAAAACAGCCACAGATGAAGCGAGTGTAATTCCTCTCATTATCCGCTCATCCTCTTTGTTGGGAGAGTCAGTGTTAGGCTACCAGGGCTGTGTTTCTCCCCCACACTGAGAACTGCTGCCACAGAAGAGGACGCTAAATGAAGGGCCCACTGTTCAGCTGTCCGAATGTTTTAGAGGGAGATCCATTAACGCCATTATCTTTCTACATCCGCACACTTCCACACGTCTCTCCATCCACACCCTTCCACACAGCTCTCTCCGTCCACACACTCCCACACGGCTCTCCGTCCACACACTGCCATGCAGCTCTTTCCATCTACGCCCTTCCACACATCTCTCCATCTACGCCATTCCACACATCTCTCTCAGCCCACACAGTTGCACACGACTCTCTCCATCCACACCCTTCCACACGTCTCTCCACCTACGCCCTTCCACACGGCTCTCTCCGTCCACACACTTCCACACATCTCTCTCCATCCAAACACTTCCATGGTCCATGCAGCTCCTTTCTCAATCAACATCTATATCTTGAGCTACACCCAAATAAACATGTAGCACTGCCTTTACACCAACACCTACATCAACGTCAACACACAGTGCACCAATATCAGTACTTAAACCATCAACACCAACACCAAATTTAACATCTACATCTACACCAACACCTACACCATCAACATCTATATCTTGAGCTATACCCAAATCAACATGTACCACTGCATCTACACCAACACTTACATCAACATCAACATCAACACTCAGAGCACCAACATCAGCACTTACACCAACACCTACATCTACACCAACACCAAATTTAACACCTACACAAAACTCCACTCTATACATGCACCTGCTTCAGACTAAACCGAAGGATTCGGCCTGTGCTCTCCGTAGATCACCGTCCGCCTTACTGAAACGTGATTTGAGCAGTGCAGGATCTCAGCAGTGTTTCCCAAGTCTCAGTGAAGGCTCATCCATGTCAAGACCGGAGTGCTTTCAGCCCGTGACGTGCATTAACCACAGTATCCAGGGCGTATGTCAATCCCAGGGCCTAGCAAAGGCTGACTGATTGATCTGACTCTTTTCTTCTAACACAGCACTACAGCAGGTCACTTGTATTCACTCCACTGCCTCCTCGTGTAACGCCTTGGCAAGGTCACGCGTTTGAGGAGCAGGAGAGATTTTCTACAGCGGCGACCTTGACAGGCAGCATGTAATCTGAATATAATTACACTGAGTGCTGAAATAATGGGCACCATAAATTCAATAAACAACAAATACCCTGGCATCACCTTCACTGATGACAAGGTTTTTTGACAGGACAAAGTAATCCAGCTCTCTTCAGAGGGAAACTGGCGGGAAACAGTCGATTGGCCTGAGTTAAATGTCAGAGCAGTCAGGCATGGCAGCAGACCGAAGCAATGAACTTCAGAACGGAGAGGGAGTGAGGCAAAGTTCCTGCTGGCGACGGCTGCTGTACAGTTCTACCGGGGAGGCAGGAATATTTGCAGAATTGGAAAATGTGGGTCTCTCTTCTAGCATGTGATTTAATCTTCCCACCCTTAAAACTCGCAGGACGTGGGTTCTACATGTTGGCAGTCCTGTGGGCTGGAACTGGATGTTAATGGCCTGTAGGTGGTGCTGATATGGGATTCCAGGTTACTTACCTGTTTCTAGTTTTAATCTGAGGTGGTTTATATAGTGTATGTGTAGCCCAGGGTGAAATCCTGACCCTTGTACTAGTGTTGTGCCCTGGGTTCAGTGTGGGTGCAGGTTATGGTGGAATGAACGGCTGTCCTGGTTAATACGCTGGGTTTGAGAGAAACGTACTGTACTTCCATGTGCTCATGCTACCTAGTTCTATTGCTAAACCCTGGTCAGGACTGACCGGTGAGTACGAATCACCACTAAAAACAGATTCCACTGTGCATTGAACCGGACTAACCAGGCCTGCACCCTTTGTTATGGTGTTTGTTTGGTTTTGCCGGCATTTGGAATAAAAAGGTATTATTAATATTTGAATGAGTGACCCGTCCTCTACTACACTGTACAGCCAAGTTTAAGTATTTTCTAGGGCTGTACCCGACTCAGAATTTTGTCAGTGGAATCGGATTCGCCCGTCCTGCTCGATGATTCGACTATTCGTTCAAGTTTTTTCCTCCATGTACATTATCTAGTAATCAGTAAATCAGTCTGCATACAGTTCAGATCTGATCTCCTCATTTAGAAAGTCAGCAGAGTCACAGGAACATACTTCTGAACTAAAGAGACAGGGCGTCTGATGATCGATCTGAACTGGAGCCTTTAGTTACAGGATACAGTGTCGGGCAGCAGCTCGTATATATGCTAAACATTAGCGCATATAGCTTATAGTCTTTTTCATTTCACTTCTAACAGCTTCTTTAGACCCTTCATCTTTCATCTCTCATAAATAATGAACTGCTAAATAAAAACAGATTAGTCCATATTTATATTATTTATAGATGAAGAGAAGAATGGTAAACCTGAAACCGTTTATTATTATATTCCCCGCTGTGAAATAATTATCTCTCGTTTATCGGCAGGCGTGTTAATGACTGTACTTATCCTTAAATAAAAATAATCTTAGCTGTAGACCAATAAATATAAATATCTGTAATTTAGGTTCTAAAATAATGGAATTATAATAAAACAAACGTCTCCGCTCCGTTTCTCCTTCACCGCACACAGCCGTTACAACTAACCGAAAGTCAGCTCAGTCGTTTGGAGCAGTGTTGGACGTCTGACTGAATGAAAAGAGAGTTAGGTTTCAGATTCTCTTCTTCTAAAGCTCCTCCAGACTTTCTCTGAGACATCGCTCTACCCGAATCTCTCAGCTTCACAGATTTAACTTCCTTCAGCGGTGAACTGCCAGCGCCCTGAGTCACGTGGATTTAATTTTTTGTCACGCATGCGTCACAGCCCAGCTAGACCTTTAATATATATTTATTATTTCCCTTTTAATAATTATTAAAATATATTTTTACATTTGTGAAGCTCTTTACGAAGAAAAAAAAGGTCACTGTTGTCAGTCGACTTGAGGGGTCTCAGTCGACTTGAAGGGTTGCCAACTCCTCGACTTCTAGAGGGCAGCCCTAATGTTTTCCCAGTTTAATAAAGACAGTATATTTCACTGAGCTACGGATTGACATTTCCTTGTTCCAACATTGAATGTAATTGAGGGAGTATTGAAGGTATTTCTGAACTGTATTTTCATGGTATTATATTTTGCTGAAAGAGTTCCTTTAAGTTTGATTATTTGAGGTGTATTTTCATATTCCATTGAAATCTTATTTGGGTTATAAATTTTTATAATACATGATGTTGTTTTCTATATTCTGTGTCTGACTCCACTCCTTGGGTATATTTTAGGCGTGGCACACTAACAACTTAGATACGGGCGGTTAGGTTACAGGGGTAATACAGATGACTTAACTGGTGAGAACCATACCCACAAGCTTAGGTTAGATAAATATCAGCACCCTCTCTGGCCAGTATGAACTGGTGTAGTACTTCCTGGGGAGATGCTGAATCATTACTGAGATATTAATCTGAAATGTCTGCAGTGTATACGGTAATAATTCCAGACTGAATTAACTTCATAACCGGTCAAACCTGGAGCTCCCTCTGTAATAGCAATCCCTTTTCGCTCTGCAAGCTGAATACAAGGCTGATCACTAAACTGGACCCCATTCCTCAACCCTGAGAGTTCACGAGAAGCCTTCTAAAGTCCACAACCTTGTCAGTGAACAAAAAACCAAAAAGAGCATTTCAGCCACAGTTCAGTGTTTTATGAAGTGTTGAACTGGTTCCATTCAGGCTTTGCAGAACCTTGGTGCTATCCAGGGAACCAGTCTGCATTTGCACCAGTTTTTATTGGAACCAACGAACATCAAAGGATACAGCATCAACATCAACAGGGGGCGCTGCAGCGCGGTAGTACACAGTAGTACCAAGATGGCGGAGCATATACAGTAGATTCCCTGTGTGTGTTTGGGCTGTTATTCATGATGTCTGTTTAGATCCAGAAAGCAGGATCAACTACTGGAGCTAAGTGTCACAGCGTGGTTGGGGGTGTGGACCCAGGCGCAGTGCAGGAACCCGTTTGCAACGGTGTAAAGATTTAAACTGCACGCAAACGAGTTTCCTGGATGTGGATGCACACGAAACTATGTGTGCGGGGAGTGAACTGTTTGTGGGAACAGTGATTGGGTGTTTTGGTTTAGGTGGAGATCGAAGCCTGGCCTCCAGAGTGATAACCCCACATGTTACCGCTGCTCTCCGCGACAGTACACACGAGGCGAGTCAGGAGGGGTTTTGTGAGGAAGAGGGAGAAATGGCGGGAAAAACAAACAAAGGAGACGCGGGGACGACGTTCTCAATGTATCTTTTTAAGCACTTACTGCTTTTTTTTCTTTTGCTTTTTCCTCTGATTTTCTCTTTCCTTTCCTCTCTTTTAATTTTTTCTCTTTCTCTTTCATACCAGCTACACCTCTACAAAGGCGTAGCGGAGAATGTTGTTTGGTGGGGGCTTATATGGCCGATGCCTCAGGTGCAGCTTGTTGGCTGGATCAGCCCAGGGCATTCTGGGGGTTGGAGTCCCGGGCTGTAGTCCCCACAGAACGGCACCGCTGCTGCCGCCCTCTGCTGGCTGCAGGTGGCACAGCCCGGACCCTCACAATAAGAAGACCTAGAAGAGGTTCTCCAGGAGAACACTGGGGGGAGAAATTGTTGCCCTCTCATTTTCTAATAACTTATGCCCATGGATGTCATCATAGTTTGTGTTGAAGAACCTTCTATTCTTAGGTTCCAGCTGGGGAGGAACTCTTTGGGTTCTGAACCAATTTATTTTTGGTGGAAGTGCACTAAAAGGTTCAACACAAACCAGAACAGAACCTCAACTGAAATTGCTTCTCCTCTTGTACTATGTCCTGTAAATACCCTTCATTCACTAATCCCTCTCATGGTGAAATTTCCACCCCGTTCCCTGCTCCTCCAATTTCTCATTGACCAGCACCCACTCTCCAGCAGGGGGGTCAGCCTTATAGCAACCAGCAAGGTCCCTCAGAACTCCAGTAATAATCTGATCATAATCGAATATTTCCAGCAGTTAGCTGATTATTTAATTAAACACTTAAAAAGAATACTACAATTTCTTAGATCAGATTAAGTCCTAGAAATCTAGAAAGTAGCTCAGTAAACATGTGGTAATTAATCAGTCAGTGCATGTGAACCCTTACTCTGATTTCTTTCCGATGTGAGTGGGCAGCGTTTAATGCCAGGAGCAGTCTACACAAATTCAACCCCATTGTGACACAATTTTTTTCATATACCACAAATTTCCAGTGTTTACCACAAATCTGCAGACCTGAATATGAGTGCTGGGAACAATGAACAGTCGAAACAGCGACTAGGCTGCCCCATGACATCCCAACCTAAAGTCTAGCATATCAAAAGTTTTCTAGTTTGTCTAGTTTGATGTCTCACATGATGTGTTCCTTGATGTTGACCAAGTGAGGTAACTTCTGGAGCACATATCTAAATCTGGGGAAGCCCTCAGATGGAACAACCAACCAGAGATCACATATATCCCTATAACAACCACTCGGAATATTTAGCAGCTCTACAAACACACTACTAAAATGCTAACGGCTAAAAGTTAATCACCGCAAAACAACAGCTCAACTACAGCCGCAGTTTAAACCCATCTGTTACCTCACGTTCTCTTTGAAGGACAGACAGCCTGTTTCCTCCTGACCACACGAACCTCGTCTAATCTTCCTTTTCTCTTTCTTCTCTGAGCACAACCCTGCCACCGTCACGCACAGCTTATCTGTAGCCATGACTGACGGTTTGTTAACATACATCGTCAACATGCGTGTAGTGCTGCCTGTCTACTGCGCCAGACATGGCATGAATTCATGGCACTGTGTCTAATCTGACATTGTGAAAGACTATAATGTCACACAGCCCGTTTCTGGCACCGCAACAAAACACGTCTGGAGCGATGATGGAATCAACAACATGCATGTTAAACTCTAAACGGTTCTAATCCTACACCTACGACGTTAGCTGACCTGCTGTAGCAGGTCACTGACCGTCTTCTGTTCATCCTACCAGCAAAATCAGAGCTTCAAATCTGGATTAGAAGACCTCAAGCCCTTTGATGTCTGCAGGTTCAGGTGAGCCTTTTTCACTGCTCTCTGTCTTTGTTTACTGCGGTGGACCTAACGCCTCCCACTTCCACCCAGCAAGTCCCTCAGTCGGCTGTGCTGGCTGGGCTACGGCGGCGCTGAGCTACACGCTGATGGGTGAGTGGGAGCTCCAGATTTCTGTGTGGTAATCTCTCAGTATCTTGTCTGTTTTCTTGTCCTCGCCGCAGGCAACTGAAAGGAGGTAGAAAGACCTGTAGGTCTCGAGCGTGATCCACTCAGCGTTCCCATTGACGTGCCTGATCCTCTCCCAGTGTCGGAGTCTGCACAGATAAACCTGCACTGCACAAACCTTCACCTCGCTCTCCCAGCACTGTGCACAACCCAGCTCGCCTCTGCACCGTCCTGGGGTTATTTGTGTTGTGTTCAGCCCCTGTGTTCAGGCTCCCAGACTCTGCACAGCGCTGTACAGAGCTCAAACAGCTACGCCTCCTTCCAGACCTCCATAGCGTCTTTTCAGAGGAGGGGAAGGAGACACCTGTGGACATTCTCAGATCTGAAGCAGGAGTGGAGCTGGATTTCCCTCTCTGTTTCTCTAAAAGCTGAAAGTGCTGGTTATCTGATGGGGACAGTGCTGGCGGGTCTGCCGGGTCTTCCAGGGAAGCTGTTCCTTCACCACTCCTGTCTGAATGCTGGCCTACACTTATGTTTGAATTGACTTGGCTACTGTAGATCCTCTGTTGCTGTCAGGTGCCGAAGTTTGGACATTCCCTTCCCTCCTCGGGAAGCAGGAGCGCAGCACCAGCTTTAGAACAGCTAACAGTCATCCAGGTAGTGTCCTCCCTGGGCTAAATGAAATCTTGTGTAAGTAAAATCATCTGTCAGATATGATTTCACTGCCATCTGGGCTCTTCCACTGCCACCACCTGGGGAAGCTTGGGACTACACTTCCCATGATCCTCCACTCCATCAGGCCAACACCACAAGCTCTCCCTCTTCCAGGCAGGAACTGCTTCTCTGCTCTGCTTCTAATTACCTTCCCCATTTCTCATTCACTTCCTGGTGTGTATATACACCTGTTCCTGGTCAGCCTGAGCGTTCTCCGCCGGTCTCTGTTTATGACTTCCTGTCTGTGACCCTCGTACATCTGTTGGTTTTCTTCTTTTGCCTCTCCTCCTGTTCGGCCTGCCTGGTGTTTGACTGTTTTTAATTTAAGCCTGGTTCTGCCCGATATTTGTAAATTTATTTTAAGATTTTATTTTAACTTTGCATGTTAAATTGTCATCTCAGTCTGGTAGGATCAGTGAAGGACTTGATGTTCCAGGACCAGGACATGATGGGGCCTTCACCAAATCCTCTTTAATGTCTCCTGAATTATTTTCCTTCATGTTCTGGAATCCCCTTCGAGGGTTAAAATCGCTAGGCTCCTGCCTCTTTCTGATAGGCCTCTTGGAAACGGATATATTTACCCCAGGCTTCCTCCTTCCTCCTTGTGCAAGTGTGTTATCTCATATCTAATATATCCTCACAAAATATCTTCTGAGGAATCAAAAACCCAGTAAATCCATCCGAAGCTTTGCCTCTTTTAGCGGCTGATATAACCGCGTTTATAAATGACCCGCAAACTCAAAGAACCTTTTCAAACTTTAACGAAACACGTAATATAAAGGTTTCTTCCTAGAACGGCCGGTCTGAACCGAGAACGGTGGACAGTTAATGACTCCCTCGGCGCAGACCTGAGCAGGTGCTCTCTTTAAAGGCTGATCCGTGGCATTTTGTGGAAGCTGAGGACGAAATGACATTGATCCCCTCCAACACCACCCCACCCCCCATCCCCACCCGCCTCCCTCTCTGGCCTGTCATGGCTGTCCTGTCCCACACAGCACACTGGACTGGCTGGACATCATTGAGGTAATTGCACGTCCACTGAAGGGACACAAATTGGTGTGTTATGTGATCACAGTAATTGGACTGCTGTGAGAGGAGGATGGAGAGGGGGATGGGGAGGAGGATGGGGAGGCTGAGAGTGGAAAGGGAGGTGGGTGGGGGGTACTCAGCCAAACACTGACAGGATGAAATAAACGGCAAAACGTGAACAATTGACTAACGAAGCAGCACCTGAGCACATGATGCACGCTACACACATGTCACACTCTGGCTGTGTTTATTCCCGTGTTTATGCGTGCGTGAGCGATAACATTCGGGAAATGATGTCACCCGGAATGCCTGCTATAGCGCTAAGTAACTGGGGAGGAGTGTTTGCGAGACCTCTCGTCAGAGATGCGTAACGGCACCACGGCACACGCCAGCAACTATGGATATTCAGCAGCTATGAGAAGAAGCTAGCAGCATGGACATCACAGCAGAGGCTGGAAAGAGATGAAAGACGATGCTGTTAGAGGAAGAGGATGAAGAGAGAGAGTGACCGAGCGAGGGGTGGAGTGAGACACCGGACAGAGTAAACCTGGGTGGTTGGCGAGAGCTAAAAGAGATAAAGGATGTGAGGCTGGCTAACGGGAAAACACCACAGCAGAGTGTTCATCATCCCTGGTAATGGTGTTTATGGAAGGCTGTAGGCTGGACTCTGTGTCTCTGTCCCACGGAGTTCTCTAGGTTCTCCAGATGTTGAAAGTACCTCCGTCCCGTTTCAGACTGCATGCAGAGACATAAATCCATCCCACGGTAAACAGTGTGGTCAGTCTGTGTCCATCTCACAACTAATAAGCCCTGGAAGTTCATAACTCCAGTAAAACAATCCTGGAATTGTTTACACACAGGAACAGCTAAACCTCGTATTCCTCTGTGCCGCATGTGCATGTGAAGAAGAGTCGGATTCTGGACCTTCAGCTTGTCAACAAACGCTCATGTAGAGCTGAACACGAGGAGCTCAGAGCACGATCTGTATTTACCACAGTGGAGTAAAAGTGATTACACTCAGTAACTGTAGGGGGCGCCCATGAGCAACAAGTACAGGCATTAATACGCACCCCACTATTCATTACCTCAGCGTTAGTACTCAGGGTTAGAAGCTGGGGGTTCTAAGACGTTCCACTGCAGTCATTCGGTACTAAAGCAGTGGTTTTTGTGGATTTACAGCAGGCCGGGTTTAGGATTCCCCGCATACCTCTGATTAATATGTATGTATTATTTTTCCCTTTATAAGAATCAGTTAACCGTGAAGTTCAGAATCTTCTACTGGATTGTTTCCACTGGTTTCTGTTTTTTCAGTTGTATTGTGTAAATATATTTATATATGTATCAGAGAGCCAGTTACTGTCATTCAGCCTCAGTCCTGAATGGCCTGACAGATGACCCCAGACCCCACCGTGTTTAGGCCTATCTCTGTCTCCCGAGGCCGCGGTGACCCCAGGCGCTCGGCCTGGCCGGACTGCAGCCTGTGACGGTGATTCGGTCTGATTTTCTGAGCCCTGAGCTCGGATGGTGGGATCTAAGTGAAGTTTAATCCGCTCCCTCAGGGTGTGGAGCTGGAGCGCTGTGGGGGGAGGGCTAATCGCAGTGAGGTGGTGGATGGGGCTGAGTCTATAGGCATGCTGAGATCACTGCTCTATAAAATTATATATATATATATATATATATATATATATATATATATATATATATATATATATATATATATATGCATTTTTTTCACATTGTTTTTTAATAAATCAGTTATTGATATAGGAATGGCATGTTGGTAATCTTTTTATTTTCATGTTTATTATAATAAAGCATATTTTTATCATATTTATAATGACCGTAAGTTTTTATTTGTCATAATGTTTTTTTTAGTCGTAATTTAGTTTTGCATTTTTAATTATTAACATATGTTTAATGTATTTTTTATTATATACATTTTTTTATTTGCCTTTATTGCATAATGACTTCAGAACAGAATGATATTTTTTGCAGTAATTGTAATGTCTGATATTTTATAGAGTTGGGCGCTCGGTGATGAAGCAGAGAAGCTGAAGTAAGTGATTTAAGCAGCAGATGTAATGTGAAGGAAACTGAAGTCCCTCTGAAGGTCAGAACTGGGAGTGTAATTTACACCAATAAACTCTAATTCTGTAATTAAAAGATTCCACAAGAGATCCGAACGCAAACCTGCGAAGTCTGACTTTCAGAAGTTCCTGCTCCGAGATCCGGGCGTGGAATCACTCCAGTAACTAATAAAGAAGAGTGATGAAGTTCCTAATTAAGGAACTCAATGATCAAGCGTCCTCAGGAGCGATGCCATGGGGCTGGTGGAGGGTGGAGGGTGGGGGTGGTGCAGTGGGCAAATTACTGGATTATAAAAAGTGGAGTTTAAAATATTTCTAATGTATGTTAATTTTTTTGGTTCTCAACATTCATAGATAACCTTTAACCTCAATGCTAAGGTCAGGTCTGCAGGTCGGCCTGGCTCCGCAGATCCTCCAGCCTCCAGTTCCCAGAGTGCACAGTCTGATGACATCACACCCACATGCTCCGCTCTGGGTCTCCAGGGTCTTGACTGATTTCAGCTGTGACGCTTGTTTATTAACCCCGCTCCACCGCTCACTGTTTGCGAAGCTGTGCTGACCCTCGCTGCAGTCTGAGCGGTTCTCCCTGCTGTTTCCGGATGGTTCGGTTTCGGCCTCGTTCTGTTCTCTCCCTCTCCCTTTGCCTCGGCTGCCTGTTTGTATTTATTCTGGTACTGACCCTTTCTCTGTCCCTCCGCTAGGGCTCCAATCTCTCCTCCGGTTTTGTCTGCCCTGTCTGGCTCTCCTCTTCTCTTATGAAGTTTAGTCCCGCTGCGTTGCTGACCTGCTCTTTGCTGTTGTGTAGAGCTCGTGGTTTTATAATAAAGCACATCTGTATCTTAGCTCTGCTAGCGCCGCGCCCAGCTCTTCGTGTCTGACAGCTAGATGTGTGTTAAATAAGGATTAAATCATATTTCCCTTTCTTCTGCACCCGCAGGAACCGGTCAGATTTCTAAAGGAGGTGGATGACACCCAATACTAACTACATGAACCACATGAAAATGATTTAAACCTGAACACTGAAACATTCCTGCAGGTCTGAGACACCTTTTATCCAGATGTTATTCAGGTTGTCACATCTGTCTCTCCGACCACCAAAGCCATCCCAGTGCCTGACTCTTACCTGTGAGTTCCAGGAGTTAAATTCCCAACCAGTGAAAACAACCGTTTACCTTAGTAACATAACGGTTAACCTGGTTAAAACACAGGTTAGGCTAGTATAAAGATGAGCTAAACTAGTTAGCTTATTAGAAGTTAACATAATTAGAATAAAAGTTTACTGCTTAATGGAAAAGTTTACTTTGTTCAATAGAAGTTTAACTGGTCACAATAAAAACTGCATCTATTTAAAATAAAGGTTTTACTGGTTAAAATAAAAGTTCATCTAGCTGAAAAGTTGTAGTTAACACAGACGTCTGGTTTAAGTAAAGGTCGATACAGTTAAAATAAAGGCTCACCAGTTAACACCTCAGGTTAAAACAGGCTAAACGAGTGATAATAAACGTTTACCTGGTTAAAGGTTCACCTCTCTGCTTCTAATAATTTAGAGTGTTACTGGTCATTGGTTTAGCTGATCGTCTCTGAGCTCATTCAGAGGGATCTGATTCAGAGGGATCTGATTCAGGGGGATCTGATTCAGAGGGATCTGATTCAGGGGGATCTGATTCAGAGGGATCTGATTCAGGGGGATCTGATTCAGAGGGATCTGATTCAGAGGGATCTGATTCAGGGGGATCTGATTCAGAGGGATCTGATTCAGAGGGATCTGATTCAGGGGGATCTGATTCAGGGGGATCTGATTCAGGGGGATCTGATTCAGGGGGATCTGATTTAGCGGGATCTGATTCATCACTGATATTAGGTTTATTGATCATAAACATTCTGCTCATGACTCTCTCCACCTTTATGATGTCTGTGAGTAGATGTGATCGGTCTTTAGGTCTGATTGTAGCTGCTTCAGAAACACTCGGTACAACGCGAGACCATGAATCTGCAGTCGGGGAGCTCACTCTTCAGATAAACATCGTTCAGGATTTCATTCAATCTATAAACAGGTCTCGGCCTGGCTCCTCTGATCTGACCGAACCCAAACAGCAGTGGGCCTGAGTGATGAGTTCAGCTGTAGCTTTATAACCACTAATAACTGTTAATAATCACTAATAGCCTTTAATAACCACTAATAACTATTAATAACCATTATTAGGCACTAATAACAATTAATAACATTATTAATCACTTATAGCCATTCATAATCACTAATAACTATTAATAACCATTAATAACCATTTTTTATCATTAATAACCACTAACAGTCATTACATAACTATTAAAAACCATTAATAACCATTAATGATCACTAATAACCATTGTTACCCAGTAATAATTATTAATACCAATTAATAACCATGAACAATCTCTAATATCATTAATAATCATTATTAAAGCAGGAGTGTAGATGAGCAATAACAGACCTGCAGCCTGATGGTGAAATTCCGGAGAATGACGTGGGAGGAGTTTGAGAACAGGTGAGGACGCTGAGCTCCACCTGGCCCCGGGTTCTGTTGTTTGTTTGCTGCTGGTACTCGGAGCTTTCTGACTGTTTGAGTCTATCAGAGCTTCTCGAACCCTCTAAGAGCCTGTAAACACCGAGTGGGCCGTGAATCAGTGAGGTTATCTGATCTTAGCTGTGTGAAGACTGAGCGAGAGTGGCGGGAGCGCCCCCTGCTGTTTCTGTTTATGGTGCCGGTTAACACACTGTGAAAACTGAGAATGCGGCGAGTATAATAATCTCATATCTATATCTATATGGTAATATCCATAGGGCTATATGTTAGATACACGGACATCGTAAGACTGACCTCACCAAAAGACCAGACTTAGTAGCTCAGAGGCTTTCAGAGGTTTAAGGCTTCACAGCAAGCGGGATTTTATCAGAGGAACATGTGGAACCCTCACACCACGTCCTGTGTGCTTTTGTCTGACCACATTAACCAGGTTAGCATGCAGTCTGATAATCAATTAATAATCGGATTAGGTTAGTCAGGACAGAATAGAATAGAATAGAATGCATCCATGCATACACGTCGTCTGGAATAGCCTACTCCGACTGAGTGTCTGTCTGCCTGAACGAGGGGGCTAGTCCTGTAAATAGAAGAATAACAGGCGAGTGAACCTCAGGATCCCAGTACATTCCTAATCGGAAAGCTGGAATGCATTCTGTACAGGTGGATTTACGGCATAGCGGATGTTCCTACCATGATATGAGCGGAAGTGGTGTGCAGAGGAGACGAGGTTTATGCTCCAGACTTTAAAACTAGTTGTCCAGACAGATTTCCATAAAGCCGGTAAGAGGCAGGTAAGAGCTGTTCAGACCAGCAGATGAGAGACAGTTCAGGCTTTACACCGACTCCACAGCACAGTCAACACCGAGGGACGATTCCCTAATCAGACTGTTACAGAGCTCAGAGCCAGGAGGGTGAAAGCAGTGGACCTGGCGTCCAGTTTATGTGTCTGGGAATGCTGCTGGACATGCCGTATTCCTCTCAGCTCTTCTTTCAGAGCTGGATTTTCCTGAATAGAGGAGGAATTATAAACCGACTGAAAGCTCAGGATCCTGCTGCTCGCCTCGCCCTGGCGGGACTCCTGTGATGCTGGTTATCATGGTAACGTCAGCTCTAAGTTCTACTGCCTGTGGATGGTTTAGGATCTGATTGCTGTGGGATTGTAAACGAGGGTTTGTGACGGGTTGTTGAGAGTGTGAATATAAACACCCCAGTCCTAATCTGTAATCAGGGGGAGGAGAACCAGTCGTATCTTTGGCTGTAAGTGAGCGGCGTATACGTGTTATGTGCCACTGTGTTGGTCCTGTGAGGAAATGAGCCATATTGCTGCTGAGCTATGGTCGATCTGGGAGCAGCTCTGCAGCACTGAGAGCATCCTATTCTACAGAACAGACAACAGCATGAGGAGTTCCACCGCCTCTTAGTCTGAGCTCCTTGCGTGAGCATCACACAATAATAACTTAAGAGGTCTATAGAAGGGCTACTAGTTAGCATGATTAGCATGCTTGACGTGTCTACAGCAGAGCTAATATTAGCCTGAATCTGTGCAATGGCCACATACTGCGATTTCCTCTTCTATAGTGTCTGCCCGAACTGTGTCAAAGTACCAGCTGCACCCAGAAGGAGGTGTGGGAGTGCGGGTGTGTTGGGAAGGAAGATGAAGGTGACCAGGATCAATAACTGATGATAAATTTAGACTGATATGATCAATATTTATTGAGCTACACATACAGAAGTCTGTCTCTCAGTATGGCGTCGGGCCGCCGTGTTCGCTAACCCAACACGCCAGACGTCTCGGTATGGAGCTGTAGAGGTTCCTAATGGAGTCCTGTGATAATCCATCCCATGCAGCTTGAACATCCTCACACAGTTCCTGCAGATGGTGCGGTAGGGGTGGAGGTGGAGGGACACCAGGTCTTCTGGATGTGTGACAACAGACCGTTCATCTCGGTGCTGACCACGGTGCCTCCACACACGGATTCGTTGGGCGTCTCCACCAAGACTAAAGCGGGACTCGTCACTGAAGATGACCCGCTGCCATTCTGAATCACTCCATGAGCGTCTGGTGCGACACCACTGCACCATCCACTTCCTCCAACTCTTCTAGCTGCTTCCTGACTCCTCTCTCAGGTTTACTTCACTCGTAGACGATGGTACCAACACAGCACCACAAGTCCGAATGGAAAGTACGTGCAACAGGACGACCTTATACAGTCAGGTACAGCAGTAAGGCGCGTCCCTGCTTATGTCACATGTGCGGCCAGGTGTGAATCATTAGCATGTCTCACGGTGTCAGACCTACCCACCGAGTTTGAGCCCTGTGGGTTGACTCCGTCTGGCTGCAGCTGTGTTTGATAGATGCGTGTATGTTGAGATTTTCACTCTGCAGTATTCAGGTAAAACCATCGTGCTAATTTCTGTAATCCCCTTCCCCTAATATTCCCGCTTCTTCACTCGGAGCTCGGCCGATAAAGCCATTAGGGCTTGTAAACGTGCTCCATTGTGAGATACGATTCGTTCCGTCTCCTACAACACCGTTTCGGTCGGTTCTCTACAAGCACGTCCAACCTGCTCCTGTGGCAGTGTGCTCCAGCTCTAATCAGGCACACCTGGCTCTGATGTTCACGCGCTCCTGCACACCTTAATTACCTGGGTCAGGTGTGTTAGATCTGATGTGGAACTAAACGATGGCGGCGGCGGTGGCGGCGAGGTCGGTCAGCCGTGTGTCGGACGGTTCTGCAGCCGGGGTGTAACACATATCTAACGCTTCACGCTCAGCTGAACTTCACACTTACTGAACTTGAGTCGTGGACGAGGGTCGGAAGCATCTGCAGCAGCTGCACCGCTTCCACCCTGAAGATGACCGGGTGACAAGCGGAGAACATGAGCGTGGAACCTCATCTAAATCAGTCGGAGGCCGTACTGACGTCTGGTGAGACGCTGTGCATCAATTCTGTATTTATTCACTGATTGATCTCACCATGGACATCGCTAGCCTGTGCATGATTGGCAGTTTGTGGGCGGAGCTTGTATTTGTATTTTTTAAAAGGCACCAGTGAGTCACACGATCTCACAAAGCAGGGGTTGACCAGTTATCACTTGTTTGCTAGTGTTATTAGCTAGCATTTTTGATTACTCCTGGTGATGAGCTAGCATTAGCATGGTCTGATGACTAACTAGCATTAAGTATTAGTGATTAGCTAGCATTCCATATGCATGATGGCTAACACTTAGCTTGGTACTGTTATTAGCTTTCTTCTCACAGCTAACTAGCATTTAAGTTGGCAGAGTTATTAGTTAGCATTTAGCATGCTACTGCTGACTAACTAGACATAGGACTAGCTAACACTTACTGTTAGTAACATTTAACTAGCCAGTATTTAGCTTCCCGTTGATTACTAAATGCCATTTGGCTTCCTAGTGATGATTAGGAATGAGAATAAGACCTAAGGTGACCCCAAAACCAACACCCTTACCTTTCCATTGTTATGAGCTAGCACTGATGACTAGACTAGTAATGGCCTGCTAGCATTTAATGACTGGCTAGCTTATTATATGTGATTAGCTAGCATTAGCATGGTACTGATGACTTATTGCTATTTATCTTACTACCTGTGGTTGGTTAGCGTTAGCATTGTACTGATGTCCAACTGGCATATAGCTTACTACTTTTGGTTAGCTAGAATAAGCATGGTACAGATGGCTAGCTAGCATTTAGCCAACAACTAGCTAGCATTTAAAATGCTACTGATGACAAATTAGCATTTAAATTACTATATGTGTCAAGCTAACATTAGAGGCTGTAGAACTGTGTACACTAGCATTTAGCTTTTGATGACTGATTGGTGATTTAGCTGGTTTAGGAGATTAGATTATATGAGGAAGTTAAAATGGCCTGCATGTTTATTTCTAGAGTTGATGGTGAACTCGTCTGGTCTAATTTAGATCTTAATTCCATCATGTTATAAAGACTGAACAGAGAAAGACAGTTTTATTGCATTAAATAATTAATAATCCGTGCTTTGAGCCCGGTGCTCGTGCACTCATGCCTGAGATTCTCAGCGGGTGTTTAAAGCTCTGCTGTGATTGTGAAATTCTGAACACAAAGACTTCGCTGACCTGTAATTTCGTACAGTGCATTAGCGGTGACGTGCAGAGCGCTGTGTGGAGAACGCAGGCGTAGCGGAGCAGCTCAGGGACGGTTTCAGTGAAACCCTTTTCAGAAACCATTCCAGACGGCTCTACAGGCCAGCGGAGGCTTCTGAGCGGCGCTATATACAGAGACAGACGTCTCTTCACACCACGCCAGGTGTCTCATCTGCGTCTTCCTTTAATCCTGCGTCGGTTTGGCTGGAAACGGTCGCTTCATCTGCGTAACTGGTTTCTCCGTCAGGTTCCTCCGTCTCTCGGAGGAGCTCCGCTGTGGTTCTGTTTGTTTGTTTGTTTGCTAATTAAAGACTTTTTTCTGACACCTGTGCTAACTTTGCCCTCCCCAGGGCTCGAGAACGCAGAGATCTGTGTACGCAATCACACACGCCGTCACTCGCACGTAAACACCCACCCTGCCCGTCCCCCTGTGTGCAATTACTCTCTCCCAGATATTTACCTCTTAGTGAGCGCACGGCTAGGAGGCTACAGGTGAACGGCGGCAGGTATGTCAGGTGAGATGGACAGAGATCGGTGTAACACTGACCTTTAACCCTGATCTCCTGATCAGTTTAAACCCAGAACTCTAATAAACTAAACCCCTTAACCCCTACATATACACTAAACCCCCTAACCCCTACATATACACTAAACCCCCTAACCCCTACATTTACACTAAACCCCTAAACCCTACATTTACACTACACCACCTAACCCCTACATTTACACTAAACCCTAACCCCTACATTTACACTAAACCCCTAACCCCTACATTTACACTAAACCCCCTAACCCCTACATTTACACTAAACCCCCTAACCCCTACATTTACACTAAACCCCTAAACCCTACATTTACACTACACCACCTAACCCCTACATTTACACTAAACCCCCTAACCCTCACATTTACACTAAACCCCCTAACCCCTACATTTACACTAAACCCTAACCCCTACATTTACACTAAACCCCTAACCCCTACATTTACACTAAACCCCCTAACCCCTACATTTACACTAAACCCCTAACCCTACATTTACACCCCCTAACATTTACACTAAACCCCCTAACCCCTACATTTACACAAAACACCCCTAACTCCTACATTTACACAATTCAAACCCCCTAACCCCTACATTTACACTAAACCCCCTAACCCCTACATTTACACTAAAACCCTAACCCCTACATCTACACTAAACCCCCTAACCCCTACTTTACACCCCCTACATTTACACTAAACCCCTAACCCCCATTTACACTACATTCCTACACTACATTTACCCCTAACCCCTACATTACATAAACCCTAAACCCCCCTAACCCCTCTAACCCCTACATTTACACTAAACCCCTAACCCCTACATTTACACTAAACCCCTACCCCTACATTTACACTAAACCCCCTAACCCCTACATTTACACTAACCCCCAACCCCTTAAACCCCCCCCTAACCCTACATTTACACTAAACCCCCTAACCCCCATTACATAAAACCCTACCCCTACTTTTACAAACCCCTAACCCCTACATTTACACTAAACCCCTAACCCCTACATTTACACTAAACCCCTAACCCCTACATTTACACTAAACCCCTAACCCCTACATTTACACTAAACCCCCAAACCCCTACATTTACACTAAACCCCTAACCCCTACATTTACACTAAACCCTAACCCCTACATTTACACTAAACCCCCTAACCCCTACATTTACACTAAACCCCTAACCCCTACATTTACACTAAACCCTAACCCCTACATTTACACTAAACCCTAAAACCAACATATACACTAAAACCCCTAACCCCTACATTTACACTAAACCCCCTAACCCCTACATTTACACTAAACCCCCTAACCCCTACATTTACACTAAACCCTAACCCCTACATTTACACTAAACCCCCTAACCCCTACATTTACACTAAACCCCCTAACCCCTACATTTACACTAAACCCCCTAACCCCTACATTTACACTAAACCCCCTAACCCCTACATTTACACTAAACCCCTAACCCTACATTTACACTAAACCCCTAACTAAACCCCCTACATTTACATTTACACTAAACCCTAACCCCTACATTTACACTAAAAAACCCCTACATTTACACTAACCCCTAACATACATTTACACTAAACCCCCTAACCCCTACATTTACACTAAACCCCCTAACCCCTACATTTACACTAAACCCTAACCCCTACATTACACTGACCCCTCCCTTTACACTAAACCCCTACATTTACACTAAACCCCTAAACCCTACATTTACACTAAACCCCCTAACCCCTACATTTACACTAAACCCTAACCCCTACATTTACACTAAACCCTGACCCCTACATTTACACTAAAACCCCTAACCCCTACATTTACACTAAACCCCCTAACCCTACATTTACACTAACCCCCTAAACCCTACATTTACACTAACCCCCTAAACCCTACATTTACACTAAACCCCTAAACCCTACATTTACACTAAACCCTAACCCCTACATTTACACTAAACCCCCTAACCCCTACATTTACACTAAACCCTAACCCCTACATTTACACTAAACCCTGACCCCTACATTTACACTAAACCCTAACCCCTACATTTACACTAAACCCTAACCCCTACATTTACACTAAACCCCCTAACACCTACATTTACACTACACCCCTAACCCCTACATTTACACTAAACCCCTAAACCCTACATTTACACTAAACCCCCTAACCCCTACATTTACACTAAACCCTAACCCCTACATTTACACTAAACCCTGACCCCTACATTTACACTAAAACCCCTAACCCCTACATTTACACTAAACCCTAATCCCTACATTTACACTAAACCCCTAAACCCTACATTTACACTAAACCCCTAACCCCTACATTTACACTAAACCCTAACCCCTACATTTACACTAAACCCCCTAACCCCTACATTTACACTAAACCCTAACCCCTACATTTACACTAAACCCTGACCCCTATATTTACACTAAACCCTAACCCCTACATTTACACTAAACCCTAACCCCTACATTTACACTAAACCCCCTAACACCTACATTTACACTACACCCCTAACCTCTACATTTACACTAAACCCCTAACCTATACATTTACACTAAACCCCTAACCCCTACATTTACACTAAACCCTAACCCCTACATTTACACTAAACCCTGACCCCTACATTTACACTAAACCCCCTAACCCCTACATTTACACTAAACCCCTAACCTCTACATTTAAACTAAACCCCCTAACCCCTACATTTACACTAAACCCCTAACCTCTACATTTAAACTAAACCCCCTAACCCCTACATTTACACTAAAGTGGGGTTAGTGAGGGGTGGGAATCAGTGTGGAACATTAAGAACTGTCGCCACAGAAAGACTGATGTTCTGCAGTTCCGTTAACCTTGTTGGGTTCTAATGAAAGTGTGAGGATTTACGTGTGTAAGTGTTAACGCTGTGTTTGTGAGCTAGACTGGGCTGAAACTCCTGCAAGAGTTAGAGTAGATGTCCTGATTGGAATGTCCATATTTAAGGTACAGGGTCACTCAGAGCTGACAGGCTTTAATCTAAAGTCCAAAATCAGGGAAAAGTCCCAAATGACTCAAAACCAATTCAGCAGGATGATCCGCTAAGCCTCTTAATACTGTGTGCGAGTGTGTGTGTGTGTGAGTGTGTGCAAGTGTGTGCGACTGTGTGCGAGTGTGCGTGTGTGTGTGAGAGAGCATGACTTTTACGCACTGACACTAGTTGATACACAGCCTGTATAACTGCTACATACAAGCTCAGAACATGCTATACCAATGTATGTGTTCAATCTAGAAACAAAAACGAACCAGGCCATTAGCTTAACGCTAACATAGTACTAATGATAACATTATAGATCGCCCTCTACACTTCCTGTAGTGTATTACAGTCTGTCAGATTGAGTGTGTGGGTCATATAGCTCCCTACACTTCCTGTAGTGTACTACAGTCCAGAGTGTATTCGCCCCCTACACTTCTGTAGGTATTACAGAATGAGCGTGTGGGTCATATTGCCCCCTACACTTACCTGTAGTCGCCCCCTACACTTCCTAGAGTCACTGTCAGAATGACCGTGTGGGTCGTATCGCCCCCTACTGTCTGTAGAGTTTGACAGTCTGTCATGACCGTGTCATGCAGCCTACACTTCCTGTAGTGTATTACAGTCTGTCCAGAATGACCGTGTGGGTCCACATCGCCCCCCTACACTAGTGTATTACAGTCTGCAGAATCCGTGTGGGTCGTATCGCCCCCTACCTATCAGTCTGTCCCCGTCTGTCTGTAACACACTTCCTGTAGTGTATTACTCTGTCAGAATGACCGTGTGGGGTCGTATCGCCCCCTACACTTCCGGATTCAAGGATTCGACTTTCTTGGTCATTCGCATCACATGTGGTACCTGGGGTGGAAAACGTAATTGTATCCCAGCCCAGACCAGTACTACAAATAAAATCATAAATGTATAGTGTGGAACAGGAATAGTCAGAGTGTAATAAAGTGACTAGTGACCAGTGGTGTGGCGTCGTATCGCCTTCCTGAACTTCCAAGTACCTTAACGCTCCGCAGCTCCTGCCTGAGGGGAGCGGGACAAACAGTGACCTGGGTGAGTGGGGTCCACCGGTGGCCCTCTTCCTGCATCTCCGTGGTGAGGCTGACTTCCGACAGACCTGTGCACCTTCAGCAGAGCTTTTTTTTTTTCCTGTCTGCAGTTTCCGTGCCACACGCATGCTGGAGCAATAGAACGCTCTCCACCACACATCCCCCTACAGCCCAGCTCGCCTCCCGCCTGTAGTGTATTACAGTGTGTGTGTGTGTGTGCTATGGTGTGTTATGAAATGTTCTCATGGGCAGATATTATGGAACCTGGCTCTGATAAGTCACACTTTTTATAAGTCTTATACATCTAACTACCTATAACCCTGTCCATCTAGAACTCTCCATTTACAACTCCCTATCTAGAACTCTATGTACAACTCTCTCAACAACTATCTATCAATCTCCATTTATCTATCTATTTAGAACCATATCTGGAAGCTATCTATCTGCTTCTCTGTCTGTCTATATATCTATCTGTGTGAGGTTCCTTTTCGTTTGAGGAACCCGGCGGTCTTTGTTTGTTTCCCGTTTGTAAGTTTGTCCTCTGTACATGGAGTCCACTCTGCTGGGGAACTGGTAGCTCACCTTGTAGTGCTGGTCTGTAATCACGGCGACTTCGGTTCTAACCTCGCTGAGGTGAGAAAGTTGTTACGCTGAGGTAACCTCTACAGGCAACCGCAAACGTTCTACTGGCAGCATAGCACACGTCACAAACGAATTAGAGATGGCCTAATAATCCGATACACTGCTGATATAATTCAGCCACTATCGGAGCCACTGTCCAATTCTAATATCAGATCGGTGTATCCCTACTATCTATCTAGAACTATTTACAATTCTGTCTCTATCCGTCTATTTATCTAGAACTCTCTATCTATTTACAACTCTCCATTTCCATCTCCCTCTCTCTGTCTAGACCTTTATCTATATACAGTACTATCTGTAGAACTCTCTATTGATCTGTCTGTCTATTTATAGACAGGCTTTTTCTAGAACTCTCTCTATCTCTCTCTCTCTCTCTCTCTCTCTCTCTCTCTCTCTCTCTCTCTCTCTCTCTCTCTCTCTCTCTCTCTTCTTCATATTTGCCGTACTTTAAGAACTCCTAAACTTGTTTCACTCAGGGATGTTTGTGGTTATTTATTTATGGAAGTTCAGTAAAACTGTAAAATTAGATGACGGATGAAAAGGACCTGAATGTGGTTTCCCAGCATGCTCTGCGGACCTAAGGTGAGCTCTGTGCGCTCGTTATTCTTCCTCCTGTTCTGTCTCATTTCAGTTTTCCCAAGATGCACCTCACCCAAACCTTTAGCAGGCATGAATAGTTGATGTGTAAAAGAACAACAATCGTTACTTAAGGCTTTCATCCAATATTTACAGAACACGCAGAGGAGGAACCGGAGGAGAACCGCTTTTCTTCCACTTTCATACAATTAAGCGTCCGGGGAGCAGCTAATGAAGTAAAGCAGTCTGAGGATGTTCTTCAGGACTTTTAGAGCCGCACTGTGTTTCTGCCCTCCATCAGACGGAGACGCTGCTGCAGGAGAACCAAGCCGAGCAGAAAACTCTCCAACATCACAAAACCGCTGGTGCGTGAGCTCTCGCACACACGCACTCACACATGCACACACACATACTTGCACGCACACTCACACACACACGCACACACTCACACACACACACACACATACACGCACTCATACACACACACGCACACTCATTCACGTGCACACACTCGCATACACGCACTCACACACATACACGCACTCATACTCACACTCGCACACACACTCACACACTCGCGCGCGCACACACACACACACACACATGCACTCACAAACACAGACACATACACACACACTCATTCACGTGCACACTCGCATACACGCATGCACACACACACATACATACACACGCACACACACACACACACACATACATACTCACACATGCACACACATACACACATTGGTGCACACACAAATACACACAGACACACACACAAAATACACACAGACACACACACAAACAAGCACTTGTATAGACACACACACATACACACACAAACACCCAAATGCGCGCACACACACTTATACACACACACAGCTTTATTATCCAGGTTATTAGATTCCTCTACAGTTCCTCTCCTCAGTCTCTTTATCATCACCGCACACTGAAGACCAGGCGCTGTGAAAGAGGTGATCCTAGAAAAGCACTCCTAAACGGCGTTCCCACTGGAGACCAGCCTGCGTCTCCCATACAGGACTCTGAAAACTCTAACTGGAGAGAAGGAAGCGCTGTACTGTGTGTGTTAGGATGTAGCACTGTTAGCGCTAACATCTGCACAAACTGTCCCTAATAGGAAGAAACTGACCCTGATTAGTCTAAAGCCTGCCCTGATTGGTCAGAAAGTTACCCTGCAGTTGAGCAAGAGGCTACCTCGACTGGTCCAAAGACTGACCTTGATTGGTCCGAGGCTGAGGATTTCAGATCATTTCAGTCAGGGCTGAACTTTTGTAGAACTGGTCATGAGCTCGGATCCTATCCTGTAATCTATCCTGGGAAAAGGGATCAACCATGATCTATAGATCTATAGATTACTCAATAAAGCTACAGACACCTGCTCCAACAGGTACAGAACATACACAGGGGGAAATCGCTTCTTTCCCAAACAGGTCCTGGGGAGGTGGGCATCCGCTTATATAATACCCCTGCTTGATTTCCTTGCGAGGTGATTGGTGGTGGGTCCAGTGGTACCTGCGCCTGGGGGAGCTGGAGGTACGTTGTAAGATTTGACCATAGCTAGGTGCAAACATGGCCAGATTGATGCCTCCATAGAACTGACGGAGAAGCAGCTTTCCGCCCTGTGTGATGATGAAGATGAAGATGATGAAGAAGAAGCTGAAAATAGTTTTCTGAGCATCATCCGCCTCCTTCTCCACACGCACTCCACCCTGGAGCCCAATTACTCAAACAACGCTACAAGCAGGCAGCGCATGAATACCAGATGCAGAGTAATTGATTACTTAATTCATGAATGAGCCAGTGATTTTTTAAATGTCTGTTATTTATTATTGGAATGTTTACTCAGTTCTGCTGATTTATGAGCGGACCGCTGAGGGTCAAACTCAACACGGCTCCTTTATTAATCTGTCAGCGTGCGGTTTGAGGCAGGTGTAACTAGAGGGCCACTTAACAGCAGCATTAGGAACGTCTCCACACGGAGTAAACTCCTCCAGCAGACTCTTTGGGAGAATGCACATTTCCTGTTAGGCCATTAAAGATGCAGGCGTTTCTGTTTACGTTCTCCGAATGAGATGTTAAGGCGGAGTGACAGTGAGCTGCTGCAGGGAGTCGGAGCATGCTCGCGTGGGTCCTCAGGGAGACGGTAGAAATGAAGAGCGTTTCCTTATTCCCTTCGTTTCTGTGATTCCGTCACATCCATGCATGCGGCACAACGGTGTCAAACTTTGGTTGAATATGAAGTCTGAGCGTGTCTTCAGAAACGTGGCGCGCTGAAGCGGTAGAACACTGGAGGAAGCATGTCCCTGTGATTGTGAACATACAAGGTAAGTACATTAGATCACAGCTGTGCAGCTCATCACCACAGCACCTCCCATGCTCTACACCACCTCCCGTGCTCTACACCACCTCCCGTGCTCTACACCACCTCCCATGCTCTACAGCACCTCCCGTGCTTTACACCACCTCCTGTGCTTTAAAAACCATCACCAAAACTACCAAACCTATCGCTCAGATTACTAACTTCCAAACCAACTACCAAATGTCATGATCAAACCTCCTGTTTGAATCATTAAAAACTATTGAATGTAATGCTCAAATTACTAAAAACGACCAAACATCCCAAAACATTGTGCTCAATTTGGTAAAGACTACCACCCCCCGCTCAAACCATTGAAAACTACCAAACCTCCAGCTCAAACTACCGAACGTCCCACTCAAATGATTAAAACTTCCTGCACAAACTACTGAAAGCTGCTGCTCAACCAACTAATAGCTAAGCGTTGTGCTCTCACTACAAAACCTTCTGCTCAAACTACCATGAATAACCACACCACCTGAATAAACCACTGGAACCTGTCAAAGGAAGGAAACAAAGTAATTCATTCATTCCTTTATTCTTTTATTAACAAAATCACTTATGCTCCATTACCATCACCATCATCAACACCATCACCACCATCATCATCCTCACCATCACCACCATCACCATCACCACCATCATCATCCTCACCATCACCATCATCACCACCATCATCATCCTCACCATCACCACCACTATCACCATCATCATCACCACTATCATCATCCTCACCATCACCACCACTATCACCATCACCACCACCACCATCATCCATTACCATCATTACCATCATCATCACCACCATCATCATCCTCACCATCATCACCATCACCAGCACTATCACCATCACCATCACCACCATCACCATCACCCATTACCATCATCACCATCCCCACCATCATCACCATCACCCATTACCACCATCACAATCACCATCATCATCATCATCATCATCCTCACCATCACCACCACTATCACCATCACCACCACCACCATCATCCATTACCATCATTACCATCATCACCACCACCATCATCACCACTATCATCATCATCACCACCACTATCACCATCACCACCACCACCATCATCCATTACCATCATTACCATCATCACCACCATCATCACCACTATCATCATCCTCACCATCATCACCATCACCACCATCATCACCGTCATCACCATCATCATCACCACCATCATCCATTACCATCATTACCATCATCATCACCATCATCACCACTATCATCATCATCACCACCACCACTATCACTATCACCACCACCACCACCACCATCATCCATTACCATCATTACCATCATCATCACCACCATCATCACCACTATCATCATCCTCACCATCATCACCATCACCACCACTATCACCATCACCACCGTCATCACTGTCATCACCATCATCATCACCACCATCATCACCACTACCATCATCCTCACCATCATCACCATCACCACCACTATCACAATCACCACCATCATCACCATCATCATCACCACCATTATCACCATCCTCATCGTGTTGAAAATGCTCCAGACCACACGTAAGGGTTCTAAGAAGACTTGAAAGGTTCCGCTTTAAACAGAATCAGTCCCTGGAGAACCGTTCTGTTTGTGTTCTGCATGTGTGGAAGAATGTAAAGACTCTATGTGGCGTTTCCCTAAAGTCTTCTGCTGAATCTTCTGCTCCACATTCAGGAAGTAGCTCCTGGCTTTTTTCTTTGGCACGATGGACTTCCTGTTTAAAAACAAGCCTGTTCCTGTGGGAGCTGGAGCGGAATCAAACAGGATTAGAAAAGAAGGACGCGGTTTAAAGCCGAAAACACAGACGGAGAGAGTATTAGCATACTGTAGATATCTGGGTCCTCACCGTCCTCAATAACAGGGTGCGGTATGTGTCCTCTGATGGTCTAATTTTACTACTGAAGTCTGAGCAAAGCGCTCGGCGCAGGTTCCCGCGGTAAGTTATTGATGGAGAATCGTCTGGCTTCCAAAGAGTGCAGCTTTAATGGGTTGATTTAAATGGTCTGATATTGACAGGCGGTATCTGGTGGACTGTACGTCCTGCTGTAGTAATGTGTGTGTATATTTACTCTGCATTTCATTTCTGTAGATTAATTATAAAATAATTATAAAAATCGGAGCTATGGAGAAATACGGCGTTTACTTATGGAATCGTATCTCCCGGTGTAATCCTGCTGAATTTCAGGTGTGATGTAAGCAAGGACCTTACTTACAGTGGTGTCCTCCATGAGTCCTCCTGTTAGTGCAGCACCATCGGCAGACGGCTGCACCACACAGCACTACATGCACACAGACCGTTACCACGACTGTCCTTAACACCACGTCACCGTCACCAAAGACTGCAGTGGTGTCGTACCAGACTGTCATGGAGTGACTCAGAATTGCAGCGGGTCATCTTCAGTGACGAGTCCCGCTTTAGTCTTGGTGGAGACGCCCATCCGTTGTGGAGGCACGTGTCCCGCCAAGATGGGCGGTTTGTTGTCACACGTCCAGAGGGCCTGGTGCCCTCCACCTCCACCCCTACCGACCATCCGCAGTGTGTGAGGAGGCACTGCATGGGATGGATCACAGGACTCCATTAGGACCTCTACAGCTCCAGACGTCTGGCGTGTTGGGTTAGCAAACACGGCGGCCCGACGCCATACTGAGAGACAGACTTCTGTATGTGTAGCTCAATCAATCTTGATCCTATCCCAAATTTATCATCACCTGGTCACCTTCATCTTCCTTCCCAACACACCCGCACTCCCACACCTCCCCCTGGGTGTCCCATGATTGTAGAGATCTGTAGAGACAGCCTGTACCATATTGTATGTGAACAGTGTGTTTTTAAATAATGTACACATCGCAGCTCGGAGAGAGACGAGCCGCCGTCGGATTCCAGAGCGGTAATCAATAAAATCTTCCTCCACCGTAAGAACCTCTAATTACTTCTGTAATTACGTGAAACAAATTAATTACTCATGTTAAGGGAAAATAGTGCTCAGTTGGAATGGGTGTTTTGTGTTGAACTGAAGCTGCTCAGCTCTGTAAGCAATTTCCACAATCTGATCACAACAATCAGCCCTTAATCAGACATAATTCAATCAGCGGTGAGGTACTGACCCCGCCCCAGCGTCGCTGTTCACTGTGTACTAAAGCATGCTTCAGGAAAAGGTTCTGCCGTGGCTGATCTCCAGCGCTAACCGCTAAGTGAGCTCCGCCGCTCTTACCCGGCTGTAGTGGCACTTCAGCAATCCTAATTAGTTTTAAATTAATGCAATTTCTCCAATCAAACATTATGGATTGAGGAGGAAGAGGGAAATTAGTCCGCAATTACAGGAACAGCAGGTTAAACTGAACAGACGGGTGTCATTTCCCACTTCCAAAGTGTTTTAACCATTCTAATAAAGCAGCAGGTATTCCGGCACGCCGACACGGATCTCACACCAGCTCCCGAGTCTGAAACCTTCCGAATACCAAAATACATATCCGTCATGCGGCGCGAGGAGCTCTTTTGGAAATGTGAGCACATTTTTACACCACTGGCTTTTAGCACTCTTAAAAGCACAGCTTTAGCTTTAGCGTTAGCGGTGTTAGCGTTTGCGCTAAAACCTTTAGAACGTGTAAAAGACACTGAGATCCGTGTAATACAGGCTGTTATACACCAGAACTGGTGTGACCCGATGGCGAACCACAGCGAGGAGCAGCGCCAGCCTGATGCGGGAGCGAGGTTGGCTTGTTTACTGTGGTTGACTGTGTGTTAGTGAGTACAGCACTGAAAGCACAGCTTGGGTCTGTACAGTCGGCACAGGTTTGGGTTTTAGAGACCAGTGACCTGTTTGGTCAGAGAGTGACTGGACTAGATCAGATCCCAACCTGTGGTTGATCTCAGGCGAGGTTGCATCATGGCTGTGATTGGGTCGCAGGTACAGGCCTGTGGGTGATGGGGTAAAGGTTGTAGCTATTACAGACAAGCATGTCCCCTGTGACCGAAACGCACCTCCTACCGTGTAATCCTTCCAGGAGCACCAATAACAGCTGGAATTTGGAATTTGGTTCTGCATGTACTAGACAAGGTTCTGGATGTAGAACACATCAGTGTTTGTTGTGCAGTTAGTCCAGATTTGGTGGATGCCTTCCCTGGCACAGTACCGAGGAGAATTCCCTGTAGGCTGGGATTGTAGCCACTGCTGGTAGACCCGTATGACCGTACGCTTCCATACACCTGCAGATTCAGCTACTTCCTTCACACTATGGTCTTTGGCCACGCCCACATGCAGTCCCTCCTTTTAGCCAACCATTAACATCTGCTCTGGAGCCATTTTCCACACATGGAACAAGACATTCCCTGCACTGTAGCACCTCTTCCCAATCTATGGATCCCGTCACTCACACCCCACAAGGATTTATAGCCTCAACATCCTTGTGCAGCGCCATCTACAGGAGTCTGAAGGTACTACCACCTTAAACACACAAGGGGACTTTTATTTAGTCCTGTGATATTATATGTAAAGGGACTTTGAAGTAATTTTATCTTCTCTAAACATTTGTTTCTTTTGTTCCACTGTTTCTTTTATCATGCTAAAATATTATTATTTTCAGTGTAGCGTTTCAGTGCCATTCCTGACATTAGTCTGAATATATTTGGGACTAAATATCGTTAAAGTCTGTTGCTTTATGAGATAAACTGGATTATCTTGAAGCTGCACACAGTTCTGTACACAGTGTATACGGAACATTACTGAGTTACTGAGGACACTTATATATTACTGAACACAGGAGAGCAGACTGGGGTGCTGAGCTCACTGTAGCCCTCTTTCTGCCAGCTAGCGTTAGCTATATATGCTAATCAGGACTCTGTGTCTGTTTATGCATAAACACTGCTAGTCGGAGCAGTAGATACAGGAACCGAAAACTCTGAACCCTGCCGTCTGTCGTCCTGTTCGGCGGGAGTGGAGCGAGATGCTGTGGAGTGAAGGCACCTCTCTGCTCCGTTATAATCCCGTACTGCACTACTGAGACTGTTTATACTCTCAGTGCTGCAGCAGACAATAAAGGACACACGGGCTGCATTCTGGGTTAGTGTAATGGGTTTAATGAGATTTGAGACGTGATCATGATTTTTAATGTGCTAAAGAATTTATGCAAATGAGCAATTAAGCTCAATAACAATTTCAAAACATCAGCCCTACAGCCGAGTGTTCGGATTCACACACACACACACAGTCACACACAGACACACAGAGTCACACACACATACACACTCACACACACAGTCACACACAGAGTCATACACAGACACTCACACAGACCCTCACACACACACACACACAGAGTCACACTGTGCAGACTGAAACACTGCTGACTCCGACTGAGTGGAACTGAAGGGCATGAACGGCGGCAGATTTCCACTGAAGTGTCGATGCATCACGGCGGTTCTGTAAGCAGCGCTCCTAATGTGTTTTATTCAGAGCTCTCATTTCATAGAGCTCCCGTCTCGTTTAGGATAATGAAGTTCTGTGTAAACACTGTTACAGGTTCTAAATGTGCCGTGTGGTCCACACAGTCCAGTTAAGGACACCAAACCACAACAAGCAGTTCACATTCACTCTTCACGTCGTCAAACATCTGCCCATCTCCACCCAGTCAGGCTGCAGCAGTCTATCTCCACCCAGTCAGCCTGCAGCAGTTCATCTCCACCCAGTCAGCCTGCAGCAGTTCATCTCCACCCAGTCAGCCTGCAGCAGTTCATCTCCACCCATTCACCTGCAACAGTTCATCTCCACCCAGTCAGCCTGCAGCAGCTCATCTCCACCCATTCAGTCTGCAGCGGTTCATCCCCACCCAGTCAGCCTGCAGCAGTTCATCTCCACCCAGTCAGCCTCTAGCAGTTCATCTCCACCCATTCAGCCTGCAGCAGTTCATCTCCACCCAGTCAGCCTGCAGCAGTTCATCTCCACCCAGTCAGCCTGCAGCAGTTCATCTCCACCCAGTCAGCCTGCAGCAGTTCATCTCCACCCAGTCAGCCTGCAGCAGTTCATCTCCACCCATTCAGCCTGCAGCAGCTCATCTCCACCCAGTCAGCCTGCAGCAGTCTATCTCCACCCAGTCAGCCTGCAGCAGTTCATCTCCACCCAGTCAGCCTGCAGCAGTTCATCTCCACCCATTCAGCCTGCAGCAGTTCATCCCCACCCAGTCAGCCTGCAGCAGCAGCTCATCTCCACCCATTCAGTCTGCAGCGGTTCATCCCCACCCAGTCAGCCTGCAGCAGTTCATCTCCACCCAGTCAGCCTGTAGCAGTTCATCTCCACCCAGTCAGCCTGTAGCAGTTCATCTCCACCCATTCAGCCTGCAGCAGCTCATCTCCACCCAGTCAGCCTGCAGCAGTTCATCTCCACCCAGTCAGCCTGTAGCAGTTCATCTCCACCCATTCAGCCTGCAGCAGCTCATCTCCAC
>JAMWET010002826.1:40000-75000 GCA_024036415.1 Prochilodus magdalenae | reverse complement strand
TGTGTGTGTGTGGAGGAGCGTCCACCAGAACCCCCACCTTAAGTGATGACTGCTTGAGTGGTGCAACCATCTAAACATTGGCCCTGTTGCCCTATCCGTATGCTAGCGATGCCAAAGTGATGCAACCACTCCACACAGGGTGGACCTCCCGCTCCTCACTCAGCATGATGCCAGCCGGTGGGAGTATCTCTGGAGCTCTGTTGATGTTGGGCTAGAGGAGTCGTGGTGGAGCTTCACGTGCCCTGTGAGGAAGCCTGTGCCAGCCTTCCCTGTCCCTCAGAGGGAGGCCTGGCTAACAGGTGGAACTGGAATTGACTAAACTGGGGAAGAAAAACTGGACCAAACTCAAAAGATGTGATGCATGCATGATGGAAAAACCAAACAGCGGTATTCCCATCAGTCCCGTTTCCAAAGCATGCTGTAACCAGCAAATGGACAGAGAACATGTGGGAGCTCCTGTCCATGAGCTGGCACGCAGGCAGGCAGTGACTGGGTCACTGAACTCTTGGCCAGAGGCCGAAAGAGCTTCAGCAGCTGCACCGTGTGTGAACAGGCCTGTTTAGAACCACTCTGCTCGTCCCGTTTGGGAACGGGTCTGGAATGGAGGCCCTAAAAATAGCCAGCCTCAAAGACCTAACCCTCCAAGACCTTCCTGATGTGGAGAAGAAACAACAGAACATGAAGCTCAGGTGATCAACCTGAGAGGCAGTCTCTTTTAAGGGCCACCATTTAAGGTGGAATGGGACAGTTTAAAGAAGAAACTGGCAGGTAAGAAGATGAATGCCAGCAGTAAAATTTAACACCTGCCCCATTTAAGGCGGAATGGGAAAATTCAAACATGAAGCTGGTGAACAAGAAGATGAGTATCGACGCCAGAACATAAATGCTGCACCATTTAAGGCGGAACAGGAAAATCTCTGAGGAAGCTGCTGAATGTCAGCACCACAATTTGATGGCTGCCTAATTTAAGGTGGAGCGGGAAAATCTGAACCAGAAGATGGTGACCAAGAAGCTAAAGGTCAGATCCCTAATTTAATGGCTGCACCATTTAAGGTGGAAATTTAAACAAGTAGCTGGCGATAATACACATCCCCTCCCCCAAAAATCTCACGTTTCCTTTAAGGAGAGGACTAAAGCTTCCTCTGGACGAGGAGAACCTGTTGACAAGCCCAGGATACATGAAAAAAGCTTCACCATTAAAAACAACCTGATTAACCAGCTTACTGAACTTCCCCTGGGCATCAACAAACACCTCATGTTCATTCATTTAAAGCCGGGCAGCAACCAGATGGCCACTGTTACGCGTGCATATGCTCCCACATCAGACTCATAAGAAGAGGAAAGGAGCCTCTCTAGATCAGACCGGACCATGTTCTGACACATATCACTGAGGAACATGAAATCATACTTCCTGGGGACTTCATCACCACAGCTGGCTGAGGCTGTGAGGTGTGGAGGAGCACCGCTGGGAGGGATGGTGTTAGGAACAGTATACCTCCTGACTAAACGCGTCAAGCACAACCACATGTCATCATCCGAGCCAGGAATAGACATGAGATAAGCCTCACTGGAGGATCGGAGCTGCTGGGTGTTGAGTAGACTACCGTCTTATTCTCTTAACACAACCCGACTGATCCCAAACCGGGGGAAAAAGAAGCAGCTCTGCAGCTAGAGTTTTAATTGGACCTGAAATACCGGTCCGACCCTGACTGGCTGACCCAAACTGCGGCGCCAAGCTTGGGGTCGGCACCTGAGCTAAGCCTGGACTTCTAACTTTAAAAACTCAAGACACATCATCAACTTTTGGGTCCAGAAGTGACTTGAACCAGCTTCTCCTCACCTCTATTTGTGGGTCCCCAAACTTCACACCAATCTTAACTGGTGTGAGCTTCACGGAACTCGGGCCTAATACCCAGAAACCAAATAAGGAACAATCTGCCCGATCCTAGGAGAGTCCAGACTCTTCCAAACTGCTGTGGGTGAAGCTTCCAATGAAGCATCCTGAGAATGTAGAAGCATGCTGGAACACGATCAAGCCAGCAGTCCTGGTCTACAAGAACAGAAAATTCCATAACACCATAAACGGCAAAAAATGGAAGACTTGGAATGCCTGGAATGGGGATATTAAGTGGTAAGCCAAAAGAGGCGCACATTCCCAGGCCAAAGCCAACAGTGTGGGGGAGGAAGCCCAGCCAAAACCGAAGACCTTGGCGTCTAACATTTTGCTCTCTTGAAGGGTTCCTCAGCAGCGTAACAGCTATCCACAAGACCAGTACCATGGATCAAGGTGAAGAAGGAGGACGAGGAGCTCTAGTCAGCGAAGATCTAGTTCCATCAGAACAGGTGATCAAACGGTTCCTGATCTTTCAGCACTGTGGGGAGGAAGACATGGTAGATCCAGCTGAGCTCATGAAAGATGCAATAAACAGTACACCTGCTGATCTCCTGCCCCACACTCATGCCTTCATCCTGAAGATCTGGCAGAAGGAAGGCTACCTCAGGAATCTTCAGAACAAGCGACAGTGCATGTTGTGGGAACCTGACATGAATGAATTCCATCTACATTCTTCGGGAAAGTAACCGCAACTCTGACCAACCAGACTGACATGATCACGAGTGCATGAAAAATGGATGGAGCCAAGACAACCACTGCACGCAGCCTTCATGGATCTCCCCACAACATCTTTACTGTGTCAGGAACAAGACAGAGCTGGTCAGAATGCGGAGACTTCCAGGATTACATCAGGACGCTGGACTACCTGCAGGAGACACTGTGGAGAGATACCTGCAGACAAGCCTTCTGGGAGGACAGCTGCGCGAATGTCAGCGACTGGAGTCCCTCCTCCATCATTAAACACCCGCTCAGACGGCCCAGGCCTCACACTCTCACACCCGACTAAACAGACCCTCCGCTCGTGACTGGCTGCTCGTCGGCGAGTGACTCAACGGATTCTGCTTGGTTTTAATCACACGGGTCTCCAGAGCTTTCACTGCGGCGGCAGAACCCATTTACAACAACACAAACACACTTCAGAGCAGCGGAGCTCATTTACACACTGAGATCTGCTCACACTGCTTCCTCCAGACAGGAATTCATCTTTCATCTATTCTAATATTGCTCATTATGACGATAGTAATGTACAGTTATTATAATTATCAAACTTTAGTCGGTTTTAGTCATTTAATCCCAGTGTAGTGATCTAATTTCGTTAGCAGATATTGCTTGTTTAGGATAGGATCTTGATCATTTAGCCCAGATTGGAACTCATACCGCATTCTCCTTCAGTAATGTAGTGTTCAGGCAGCAGAACACTGGAGGTTGTGTGTTTTGGTGAGTTTGGTTGGAGGTGACTCCAGGACTGACCCAGCACTACAGGTCCTCACCATGATCTCCTTGATCACACAGGAAGCCTGGGTGTGTTTCTGGATGGCCGGTTATCGTTCTCAGCTCATATGGCGAACCTGACCCGGTCATGCAGGTTCCTCCTCTACACCACCCAGGCTTAAATCTCTGACGTCGCCTACAAAGCCAAGACTGGACCAGCCCCTCCCTCCTCATGGCGATGGTTAAGAGTGGGTCTGTACCTCGAGCCTGCTGAGCTTCAAATACAGCTCGACTCAACCCACCATCCCTGAAGACGCATGGAAGACGAGCGTCCAGACTCTTCTCTGTCCTGGCTCCCAGATGGTGGAATGAACTCCCCCTGGCTGTCTGAACAGCGGAGTCTCTCGCGGTCTTCAAACGCAGACTGAAGACCCGTCTCTCTGTGTAACACACCTAAGTGAGTGAGCTCTGGTAGATGTGTGTGCTGAAACACTTTGTTTCTGCTCTTCTACTCAACACAGCCTTTCTTCTGTCTAGGTAGGAGCGCTGGGTTGCCAGGTAGAGCACTTGTGCTTTTATATGTCTGTGTATGGTTCTCTCTAGGGATCAGCGCTTTCTGTCGGCAGTGGGCTGTCATGCCTGTTACCAAGCGGCCAACCAAACGGCCGAACCATAAACATGTAATCTAAAGTTACTGAGGTTAACGTGTGTGTTAGTTTTCCAGAGAGCTCCTTTAACCCCTCCAGAAAAGATCTAAACTAGACTAAAGTCTGACTGGAACTGGAAGTTCTGAACACTGTGAGAGCGCCCCCTGCTGTTTATCAAAGCGTCTTTAAAATCGGAGGCACTAACACAACACTAATACAGCACTAAATCAGTACTAACATTAATACAGCACTAACACAACACTAATACAGCACTAACAACACTAATACAGCACTAACACAACACTAACACAGCACTAACACACTAACACAGCACTAAATCAGCACTTACACTAATACAGCACTAACACAGCACTAACACAACACTAACACAGCACTAACACAGCACTAACGCAACATTAATACAGCCCTAAATCAGCACTAACACCAATACAGCACTAATACAGCACTAACACTAAATCAGCATGATCGGCTGATCATGGAATGTGGTTTGCTGAATGGTGTTCGGTTGGTTTCTGGTTGATGCCGGTTTGCTTAGGTGTTCTGAGAGGCTTAGGATCACCCACAGGTTCGGGATTAAGGCAGCTGGTCATTTTCCTCTTCATAGTTAGGGCTGGAACTCAAACACTATCGTTTGTGAAGTCATCAAGGCTGATGTTATGTGTTGGTAAATAAGGCCGCTTGTTAGTTAATGATCCAGTGGAACGGGAGAGGAGCGTCTGTGAGTGTCTATCAGGTTCCTTCAGCGGTCTCCAAATGAAGAACTTTAGAGCCACCAACCAGTTTAGGATCTGTTCACTTGGGAAGATATAATTCCTGTAGGGATACGGAACACTGCGGCAGCCTGTCCAGGGTGCTTCCTGCCTCCTGCCCAATGAGGGCTGGGACAGACTCCAGCACCCCCTGCAGTCCAGAAGGATAGACCACATGGAGGGTGAATGAACTCATTTACTCAAAACTACAAACACACTCACAAAAAACAGGAAGACAAGCAGACACATCCAGAGCGCCCGGCGCTGGTAATTAGCATGTAGCGGCGAGTGCTAATGGGGCTATGTATACAGTGCGTGTGTTTGAGGCAGGAAGAGAACGTGGAGAGCGATTATTTGATTATTTGGTGTTGAGGTGCTTATTAAAGCAGGCCATCACTCAGCCTGGCGCCGCGGCAGCCCTGATGGAGTCATTCATTATTTACTCACACAGTCCTCCGGACAAACAATCAATTATTTCAATGGGAATTATCCGCACGCTGCCCGGAATGCAAAACATCCGCATGTGTGCGTGACATCCTGTGATGTGCGAGCCCTCGGCTTCTTTCTCCTTCTCCTGTATACTGTATAAAGTCACGCGGCTGTGGCGGCGGTGGCGGCGGCGGTGGCGGCGGTGGTGGCAGCGGCAGAGGCTCAGTATGTATGCTAATATGTGTCGCGCTGAGTCGTGCCTTCTTTACCTTCTTCATTATTCATATTTTAGGGTGAATAAACAGATCCTGAGTGGCTGATTTGAATAAATCATGAGCCCTTGATTGGTTAGAATGGGATTACGGGTGGGTAAAGTGATGGAGGGCAAAGGTCACCTGCCTGTCACACCTGCCCACGTCATGGTGGGTGTTTGTTTCCTTTTAAACGTTTCAGGCAATAAAATATCCAGATTGAGCGGGAGCGGGTTAACGTGTGGTATATATCAACAGAGGTGGACGAAGTACACAAACCATGTACCTGAGTTAAAGTAGAGATAGCCAAGGTGCAATATTACTCCAGTGTCAGTGTCAGCTCCTCCCTTTAGACCTTCACTAGAGTAACAGTACTAAAGTATGTACCTTCAGATGTACTTAAGTATGGAGAGTAACAGTACTAAAGTATGTACCTTCAGATGTACTTAAGTATGGAGAGTAACAGTACTAAAGTATGTACCTTCAGATGTACTTAAGCATGGAGAGTAACAGTACTAAAGTATGTCCCTTCAGATGTACTTAAGCATGGAGAGTAACAGGAGCATGGTTTATTATGGCTCTAGTGTCCTATTATCATTTCTGGAACAGGACTCTTCATCAGCTCAACACTAACACAGCACTAACAAAACTAACCCAGCACTAACACGAGACTAACACATGTGCTTTGCATTTTACGATTTTCATTAACCCAGCAGAATTCCGGGTGGCGTTCTCTCCTTTAGCTGACTGTACCTGAGCATGTGTAATATCTGCTGCTCGGCGTTTATAATACACACTCATAACAGACTGTAATGATGAATGACTGAACTTCATCACATTCTTCACAGCACACGGGGATCGCTCTGATTCTCGCCCAGCGTTTAATCAGCTCCTGCGGCTGAGCTGAAAGGCCTCTCCGTAGAACCGACACTAATCTCCCTCCTTTTTACTGTCCTGTAATGTGTTCTTCCGGAGGAGCCTCGGAATGTGCCGTTCTAAGGATCGCGTCCCATTAGGGGCCGTTTAAATGCATTTTACAGCTTCATTCCTGGGGTTTTATTATCGGAGTATCTCCGAAGAGAAACACAGTGAAGTTGTTTATCTCTGACTGGACTGAAATGGGTCATCTCTGACGTCCAGCGAGACGTACGTCCATAAAATACGATTTGCACTCTGAGGTTTGCTGGCTTCACTCTCTCGTCTGAATGCCAGCAACTATTAAAGTAACTCACACAGACTTTCACAAATCCCATTTCCTGCTGAAATCCTTAAACTGAGGATCGTTCCAGGAACGGAATGCCAACCATTCAGAAAGCTGCAGTATGGGTTTAATGTTCACTAAAGGTTTTAAAAAACACCAATATTATTATTACACCAACATACCAAAGTCATGTGACATCACTATGGAGATTGATTTAGAAGGGATGGTACCTCAGGGGGCAGCTGGGGAACGCCCACTCCTGGATAAGCTGTGGAGGTTGAACGCTGGCCAGCATGCTCATGGCCAGGAGACAGCTGTTGTCTCACCTGTTGTCTCACCTGGGCCCGTGAGGATACTAACTGGACCCTAGAGGACTGGCAACATGTGGCATGGTCCGATAAGTCACGGTACCAGATGTTTGGGACTGATGGTGGGGCTCATGTGTGGTGTAGACCCCATGAAGGCATGGTGCAGGCTGGTGGTGGTTCCATACCAGTGTGGGGTGTTCTCATGGCATGGGCTGGGTCCACTGATCTGGCTAGACATGTCACTGACCAGTGCCACTGCGCTTCACTGCTTGATGACCATTTGCAGCCCCCACCCACACCCTGAAACTGGGCTGCAGCACGGTGGCCCAGACCATACAGCGGTCTAACAGGACGGGTCCACTCTGAACAGGCCTCGCCATGGTCCACCAAAGAAGCTGGGTGCACGTGCTCAGGGTCTTGTCCAGAGGCGGTCTTTCAGAAATAGACGTAGCAAGTCACATCTGCCAGTGAAATAAGACCCAGCATTCTCACAGTGGTCTTATAGTAAGGGATGTTTATTTTTATTTGCTGAGATATTATTTTCTGCAGTTTTTTTAGTTATAGGAAAGGATATGTAATTCAGAAGTACCAGAGATTATTCAGATTACGTTACTGTAATGTAATAAGTCATCAGTAGAATTTGTACCAGAACTCAGTTTTAAACTAGCCCCATGTCCTGTAACGTGTTCTCCTAAAGGAATATCGTAATGTGCTACTTTATTTAAATGGGTGACATTGTTATTAATATTATTATTGTTGTTGTTGTTTTTGTTGTTGTTGTCGTATCCTCAGAGTGTCTTTAAAGAAAAGACTAAGTTGTTTTTCTCAGACTGAACTGAACTGGGTCATCGCCGATGTCCAGCGAGACGTCTGTCTCAAATAAACCCCAGCCATGCTCTGAGGATTCGTGGCTTCACTCTCATGCCTTAAGGCCAGAAACTCTGACCCCCCACCCCTCATACAGAGCCGATACCGCACACGCCCCGTGGCTGGGTTTAAAGGAAGACAGCTTATTAGGCCGAGCATGTTCAGATGTGCACACAAAACATGAACCCAGCGCTCCGGTATTCCATGCTCATCCAGCCTCGCTTCTTTACCTTACCTCCTGTCCTTTCTTCAACTCGCCCAATCAATCGATGCATGATGGCATGCGGTAATCACTTTAATATTAACCCAGCCAATAATAGGAGGAAGAAAGAGAAGAAAAGAGAAGAAAAATAAAGAGAAAGAGAAAAACAACAGAAACAGCTCCTAACAGAACCACGGTTTTGTTCTTGATTAAATGAGACGCGGAGAAATATGATATTTCAGACCTCATCAAAGCCCAAGGCAGGTTCCACATACATGCAGAGGGGTGGAGTTGTCAGGGTGGGGGTGGGGAGGGGGTGAAATTGAATTTATGAATTTTGTTCACTTTAATACATTCTGCTTCCTTCAGGGTAAAATAAATTGAAATAATCTCTGACAAAAAAAACAGAGTGATTAGCCCGGGGGGCCCTGGAGAAATGATAATCAAATTAGGGCTCACCCCTGCCACCACCCGACAGCTCCAACATCACTGAACATCAGCAGCAGCAGGAAGCCCAGCATCGCTCGCGCAGGGCAGAACAGATCACGCTGGGTAGGAAATGACCACTGTCCATCAGAGACGTTATTAACCCATATCAGCGTCCATTCCGACTGAGCCTTGAGGGACTAGTGGAGGAAGGAGCCCAGCGTCCAGACCCATCTAGGCTCCTACCCACCCACTGCTGCTTCCACGGCTGGGCAGGAGAATTATTTAAGAGGGTTTTAAATAGGCAGGCCCCCACTCCTTTAATAACCGCCCCCTGCTCGTTCTCTTTCTTCACTGCTCAAGGAAGCACAAGCTTTAGCACCTGACCAGCCCGATCTGCTTCCTCCGCTGGTCCCGTAGCGAGGAGTCCAGATTTATGGTGTTTCAGAATCTAATGGTACTTCAGGATATTCTCTACTGTGTTCAGTAACACTTCCATCTGATGCTAATGAGAATTAGAGGCTCTTTATAAACACCAGGGTCTTATGATGATCTTAACAAACACCATGGCTTTATAATCAGCTGTTTCAGGGGACTTTATAAACACCGGGGTCTGATAACCTGCTGTTTGAGGATCTTTATAAACACCAGGGTCGGATAATCTCCTGTTTAAGGGTCTATATAAAAACTAGGGTCTGATGACCTGCTGTTTGAGGGTCTGTATTAACACCAGGGTCTGATAACCTGCTGTTTGAGGGTCTTTATAAACACCAGGGTCGGATAATCTCCTGTTTAAGGGTCTATATAAAAACTAGGGTCTGATGACCTGCTGTTTGAGGGTCTGTATTAACACCAGGGTCTGATAACCTGCTGTTTGGGGGTCTTTACAAACACCAGGGTCGGATAATTTCCTGTTTGAGGGTCTATATAAACACTACGTTCTGATAACCTGCTGTTTGAGGGTCTGTATTAACACCAGGGTCTGATAATCTGCTGTTTAAGGGTCTTTATAAACACCACGGTCTGATAATGTGCTGCTTAAGGGTCTTTATAAAAACCCAAATCTGATCATCTGCTGTTTGAGGGTCTTTATAAACACCAGGGTCTGATAATCTGCTGTTTAAGGGTCTTTATAAAAACCTAAATCTGATAATCTGCTGTTTAAGGGTCTTTATAAACACCAGGGTCTGATAATATGCTGTTTAAGGGTCTTTATAAAGAACAAAATCTGATAATCTGCTGTTTAAGGGTCTTTATAAAAACTCAAGTCTGATAATCTGGTGTTTGAGGGTCTGTATTAACACCAGGGTCTGATAACCTGCTGTTTGAGGGTCTTTACAAACACCAGGGTCAGATAATTTCCTGTTTGAGGGTCTTTTCAAACACCAGAGTCGGATAATTTCCTGTTTGAGGGTCTATATAAACACTACGTTCTGATAATCTGCTGTTTGAGGGTCTGTATTAACACCAGGGTCTGATAACCTGCTGTTTAAGGGTCTTTATAAACACCAGGGTCTGATAATGTGCTGCTTAAGGGTCTTTATAAAAACCCAAATCTGATCACCTGCTATTTGAGGGTCTTTATAAACACCAGGGTCTGATAATCTTCTGTTTAAGGGTCTTTATAAAAACCTAAATCTGATAATCTGCTGTTTGAGAGTCTTTATAAACACCAGGGTCTGATAATATGCCGTTTAAGGGTCTTTATAAAGAACAAAATCTGATAATCTGCTGTTTAAGGGTCTTTATAAACACCAAGGTCTGATAATCTGCTGTTTGTGGGTCTTTATAAACACCAGGGTCTGATAATCAGATGCTGTGTGTGTGCGGAGGCAGTGGACCTGATTGAATATGATAAACGGTCCATTAGAAACGGAGCAGGAAGTTTTGACGTTTTAATGAAGGGTCATGCAGGGGTCAGCCACCCGTTAGGAAAGCTGTCGGTCACTCTGAATTTATTCACCCTGGTAATCCCGGCTATAATGAAATATCTGACATAATTGTATTGATTGGTCAGCAGATGAAACACTTTGTGCTTTTATATGGAGACGTTTATCATTCACAACCATGTAAACATGCTTAGACAGGCTGTGGTCAGTAAAACACACAGTCCACCGTGTCCTCCGCTGTCCTCCGAGTGCAACCCAGCGACAGCTCTATTTCTGTCTGGTGCTCAGGTATAAACAGTGACTCTTATTGGCTCCCAGACAGAACGGGACATTTCTAAATCCAATTAAAAGGCTTATTTATTCCCGCAGGTGTTCAGGTGTCCCGGTTTGTCCTTGCTTGTCTTCTGTGATTTTCATTGTTTTATTTGTTTCAGATTTATTTGTATTTTATTTCACGTCTGGATTTGTGCAAGTCTTTGGCCTTGCCTGCACAAACGAGCCACGAAATAAGACACAATCTTGGAGTTAAAATCATAAACATAAGCACATTTGAGGAGTTTATGTTGGAGAAATTGGTGTAAACAATTAATACAGATTAATACAAGGCGTGTAATAAAACGTTATATGGCCAAAAGTATGTAGACACTTTCACACTTACAAAAAAACATGTTGCACAAAGCTGGAGGTGTAGAACTGTGTAGAACGTCTCTGTGTAGCATTAACACCACCCTTCACTGGAACTAAAGGTCCGAGCCCCAACCCTGAACCCCCCAAAGCATTATCCTGCCTCCATCAAACTTTACTATCAGCACTCTCCATTCCTGTAGGGAGCGTTCTCCTGGATTCATCCACTAAACCCAGATTTCTCCTTCAGACTTCCAGATGGTGAAGCATGATCCATCATCACTCCAGAGAACCCGGTTCCACTGCTCCAGAACCCAGTGGTGGAGCTTTACACCACTCCGGCCGACGCTCAGCATTGGGTAGAGTGATCTTAGGGTTGTGTGCAGCCGCTCAGTCATGTAGACCCAGTTCAGGAAGCTCCTGCTGCTCAGTTCTTGTGCTGACGTTGCTTCCAGGAGAAGGTGAGAAGATGATGGCTGGAGCTGTTGATACTCCTAGATGCTTCCATGTCACCATGACAGCACTTACAGTTGTCTGGGGCGGCTCTAGCAGGGCAGATGATTCATAAACTGATGGGCATCTTACGACAGTACCACGTTTAGGGTCACTGAGCTCCTCAGTACGAATCATTCCACTGCCAGTGTTTGTGTACGGAGACTTCATGGTCATGTACCTGATTTCGTCCACCTGTGTGTGGAATAGGTGACACACCTGAACTCAGTAATAATGTATGTTAGTATCTCTACATGCTAAACGGCTGTATTGTGTATATATGTATGCCAGGCTCACATACGTCAGGCGGATTGTGACCGTGCCAGCTCAGAATGTGCGAGACTGTTGACTAAACAGATCTTGGAGTTGTGGGCTTTTTCTGGTCAGCGTGAGTGTGACGGGGTCGAGGACTAACATTTAAGCATTCCTGCAGGGTCTGTAATTTGCTCTACAATATACCAGCTTACACAGCAGAACGAACAGAGGAAAACAAGGGCAACAAAGGTGGGAACTTAATTATTTAACCTGTCTGCAAAATATAAAATGCATTCAGCAAGACTGAAGTACTCAAGGTGAGGGTTCCGGCTCAGAGAGAGCGAAACACAGCCGACGCCAAGGCTGCAGTCTGGCCAGTCGATCTGCCATCCAGATCAATTATAGAGAAATCGCCCGGAGTGACTGTGGCGGAGACACACCGGCACATAAAACTGACATTTAGCTACAGTGTGGAGTTTAAAGTGAACCTGAACCTGAGCTTTCTTTCCACGGTAATTATGCTGTAGATTATAGACCGGATCTGAAAGCGCGTCTGGTCATTAGCTGGCATGTTTTACCTATATGATCCTCTTTTAATGCAAACTGGCCGGACCTAATCTTGAGTAGTGCTTACGTGATCGTTAGCCTGACCAGTCTCCAGGATGACGCAGCTGGTCCCATCCAGACAGTCAGAGAGAAAGCTAACCACCTAGCGAAAGCTCACCTAGCAGTCCGAACTGACCACTCCAGCACTCGTTAGCTGCACATCCAGCAGGACAGCAGAAAAGGAGCTTCTATAAGGTGTATCCATACAACAGCTGGAGGGTTGGACAGAGACATGTCAATCATGTGTACTCATTAGAATATTAGGCCACACCCACACTGTTCTCAGAAAGATCTGATGTTTTACTAAACTGAGCCTTACTGTACTGTAATTTTTCATTGAATATAACACTCATTTTTATCATACAGACATTCCAGGGATAAAATGATTAAAGGCTGCTTTCACTATTGCTTTTACAATTCTGTATCAGATCTGCCAAGGTTTCTGACTTGACCTATAGACCTTTGAGTCGTCAAGATGGCCACTGACCTCAACACCTTTTCTCCTCTCTACCAAACACAATAACCTTACCTGTATTCTTTTATCCGGTGATTTCATCCCGTTAGCCCAGAATGAATCCTTGAGGAACACCACCAAGTCTTTCTGTTTAGATTATTGGTTGTCGATGTTTCTATCTCCTGCCCTGTGATTATCTGGAGACCTGTCCAGGGTGTCTCTTGCCTTCTGTGCCATTAGCGCTAAGATAGGACCATAATAACTGCTCCCAGGAGGAGGTGTGGGAGTGCAGGTGTGTTGGGAAGGAAGGTAAAGGTGACCAGGATCAATAACTGATGATAAATTTAGACTGATATGATCAATATTTATTGAGCTACACATAGAGAAGTCTGTCTCTCAGTATGGCGTCAGACCACAGCTGATGCAGTTCCTGCAGATTGAGAAACTTGAGTCATTAGCATGTCTCACGATGTCAAACCTACACACCGAGTTTCATTCCTGTCAGTTGACTCCTTCTGGGCTCAGCTAGTTTTATAGTGTATGACTGGGACTAGCTAAGGCCTACAATAACAGCAGCTAAAGTTTTAGGAGAGATGTCTAAACCTGGGTGAACACCCCTCAGCACAAGCCTGCACCCTTATGTGCAAGACATTTATATTTAATATTTATATTTATAGTTTTATCATTTTGATTCAAAGTTACAAACCACAGCAAGACAATGCCTGGGTCCATTTCTCCATTCCTCCAATCAGTTATTATTTATTGAAGAAAGAAACCATTAAACCACCGCGGCTCGCAAACAGCAAAGCAAATTGCATAACTGAGAATCACCAAAGGCTGTTAGCAACAAACATAAAACAACAACAATGCCCAACTTTTATACCGGCCTAATGAATGAGGGATCAGACGGGTGTAATTTACAGAGAACAACATCAAACAACAGCTAAAGAACAAAAGAGAGCAGAGCTGGGTTCTGAGCGAGCCGAGTGGCCTGTGGGACAGAGCACATTCACATTCAGTCTGCACAGTGATCCGAAAACTTCATCATGTATTCCTCCTGCAGCGAACGCTATGGAGACGGTGACAACACATTATGTGAGACTTTGATGTAAGGCTTTATCTTTTTAATATCGAGTTTATGTTAGTAAACATCACAAGACGTGGTCAGATACCACCACCAACACTTCCTGTCCATCTCAGAGCACCGGGTCAGAACTCGGCCTCTCCAAAACGGCCACCCCGAGTCTGTCTCTTCGTCCATCTGCTATAAAGGGCAGCGTGTGCCCTGAGAGGGCGCTGGACATCAGTAGATGTGGGCGTCTGGACAGGAGGATTTATGATATGGTGTTGATTAATATAATTCAGTTAAATATATATGGATATGATATAATACATTTTCCATTCGACCTGAGGAAAGTCCACTCTGGCCCTACCTTCTGTGTACTGAAGTGATGTGTAGGTGGTTTAGATTTATGGTTCTCGATGTTCCTATCTTCTGCCCTGTGATGGCCTGGCAGCCTGTTCAGGGTGTCTTATGGTCCATGAGCGCTGGGGTGGGCTCCAGTACCCTCCTGGATAATAGGATAGGATAGGATAATCATAGCTGCACCCAGAAGGAGGTGTGGGAGTGCGGGTGTGTTGGGAAGGAGGATAAAGGTGACCAGGATCAATAACTGATGATAAATTTAGACTGATATGATCAATATTTATTGAGCTACACATACAGAAGTCTGTCTCTCAGTATGGCGTCGGGCCGCCGTGTTCGCTAACCCAACACGCCAGACGTCTCGGTATGGAGCTGTAGAGGTTCCTGATGGAGTCCTGTGATAATCCATCCCATGCAGCTTGAACATCCTCACACAGTTCCTGCAGATGGTGCGGTAGGGGTGGAGGTGGAGGGACACCAGGCCATCTGGATGTGTGATACCAAACCGTTCATCTCCACACACGGATTCGTTGGTTGTCTAAGGCTGTTGTAGTAACCAAATTCACTGAAACACTGATAATAAATAGATCTGTAAAATTGGAGGCCCTGCTTGGCCATTTGCACAACTGTCTGTGACTGTTGTTTGACTGGGTCAAATCGAACTCAGGTCTTCGTTGGTCATTACTTCATGTTGCTTGTTTTTCATGTCACCCAATCAAACTCAAACAAAAAGCTTTGTTTAAATTCACCAGCAGGGACAGCGGTCACCTTCTGAAACCTTCTTCTCCATCTGACTACGTTAGGACCACACCGTTGGACCCGACCGTACAGTGAGACATCGTGCTCTTCTCCTGGTTCTCCTGGTCCTCAGAGACCTTCATATTTGTCATGTGCTCTTTTAATGTCTTTGATCAAGCAGCAGTAGTAAGGACTGGCGTGGGTGCCAGCCTTACCCCAGCCACTAGGGGACAGTGGCGAACCAGCAATCAGTCCTAACCCCTTTCACCTGGTGAATGGGCTACATATACCTCTCAGGAAGCGGGCGGGGGTGCTGGGTCTTTGCCACCCTGAGTGTGTGTAAGGACCTGGCCGGTAATGGTAGGGGGTTAAGTGTTTTTGAGCTCTCCTTCTTTTCTCTTTGGAAGGCTGAGTGTTGGTGCTCCCCCTTTCATAAAAAAAAAAAAAAAAAAAACCCTTTCTTCTCTTTCCTACTGAGGGCTGTACACACTCCTCAGCTCTTTGTTTCTCAGGCTCTCTCCTCTCTCTTTCAAGCAAAGGGGAGTTGTTGCCCTGCCCCCTGTTTAGTTAGGGGGTTACCTTTTGTTGAGAGTTTACTAGGTTTACACCTGGGCTGGTTTAGGAGGTAGCCAGTCTCCCCTGGCATCCATTGTCTTTCTTTTTTCATTTTTCTCAAACTTTTCCTGAACTCAGGTGGGTTTGTGCAGTACTTTTTTTCCCACCTATTTTTAGTTTCCACTCATTTTGTTCACCTTTAGTTTCAAATTTCCCTGAAGTGCTCGGTAAACTGTCTGCTTTTCAGCACTGCAGCCTATGTTCCAACCTCACGTTGCGTGAGGTTTGTTTTGTGTTTTGTTTTTTCCCCACATTTGACTGCTCTGCATTTGGGCCCTCCCCAATTTCCAGCTGGTAGCTTACCCAGCAGAGCCCCCGAGTGGTGTTCAGGAGCTCTAAACCATATTCCACCGGCAGCTACCATTACAGCAGAAACTTGTATAAAGCTATTTCTAAAGCATTCTGCAAAACTGTTCACCTTTCAGTTCCCTCCCATGTTTAGTGTGTTTGTAGCTTCTGCACGTAGATGTTCTCCAAAGTTCCAAAGCCCAGACTTCACACTAGAGGCAGAAACTCCTCCCACAGAACCACTTTACCCAGCTTCCCGAAACACCTCGTTGGAATTCCAGTCCGTTTTTCTGTTACAAAACCATTACTGCCCACCTACTGGCAGACTCCCTTGCCCAACACAGAGAGCCACACCAGTAAACTAACCAACCTCAAACCAGCTCGGTCCAACTGCAGATCAATCAGCCAAAAACATCCAAAATCACATCTTCAGAGAGGGCCGGCTCCCAGCACTCACCTGAAAGAACCGTCTTGGAGAGCCCGCTCGTTTCCAATCGGCACATCACGTAGGAACTGCATGGCTGCAGTGCGCCAGGCGATCATCTGATTCCTCGGTTGGTCTAAGTCTGACCAGTTACTTCTGCTTTGAAGACCTGCGGCCACGCTGGCTCTCTGCAGGACAGATCGGACACCCCTGCTGTCGGGGCTCAGCCCGCCTTTAACTGGCTCCACCAAACGACCTGCAAAGAACAAACCTCAGCCTGTATTCGGTCTCATCCAGACTCCTCAGTATCATCACAGCCTCACACTTGATGAACATTGTATGTGGAGGGGTTTCTGATAAAGCGGCCAGGGGAGTGCCATGTCATCGTCAGCAGTAAAGCGCTATCAGAAGATGGTCTCCCATTCAGGAGGTGACTCTGGGTTTGTCCGCACACTTCCTGTTCTCCTCGCCGGGTTCGGCTCCTCAGCAGAGCGCTGAGCGGTAAATTAGAGCCGACCGCTCTCCTGCGTTACGCTGCGAGGCATTAAGCTAATTGGTCCAGTGGTTGTGACAGATGTGTGTGTTTTAATTAAAGCTCCTGACTCACTGATCCACACACACACCTACTCTACTCGTGTGTTTGTTCAGGTTCTCTTTCAGAGAACCTTCATTACCCAGTCCAACACTGATACTACACTAATCCCGATCTCCCTCTTTAACGGTGGAGCAGCGTTTACCGGCGGACTGCTCCCTGCAGCTCTCACTCAGCAGAACCAGATTCAACAGCAACTGATTTGACTGGATCTAATTTAACCTGATCTGATTCCACATGGTCTGATTTATTTAGGATTATACAACATCTGATTCCACAGACTCTCATTTAGAAGAATCTGATTGATCAGGATTGGTTTTAACAGGATCAGAATTAACCCAGTCTGATTCAGCAGGATCTGATTTAACAGGATCGGACTTGGGAGGGCCCTGTGATTTTGATAGTTAATTGGTCCGTTCTCTAGGCTCCTCTCAGACTTGGATAATACCCCTTTCAGACGTGCCCAGTCTGGACTGTCTGACTCCAGCTCGGCTCTGCCCGCTCATTATCACACTCACCTGCAGACGGTTCTGGACTCATTAACTCCCTCTTATGAGCCTCAGTCTGCTTTTCCAGTTTGTCTTGACAGTTTTCTGAAACTTCACCCAAAACCTGTTTTTATCTGTAGATGTATTTTTTGGTGCTCTGCCCACCACTACCACCGCAGCCTGGTCCCTGTGGCAGGACGTTGGCACCCCTGTTTTTCTGGTGGTTGTTCAGTAATTGTAGGGATCTTCTACAGCTCTGCTCATCATTCCGGACACCAGTGGGGTTGCCAGAATTTCATTTTAGGGCTGCCTGGTTACAGTCGGCTAACAAGCATTAAGGCCCAGACGCATCGCTGCAGTGAAGATGACCACCACCAACCTGGAGTGTAGCCAACCCTGATCTCGGTCCCAGTAGATCCAGGCTTACCTACTAATGAGCTGAACAGTTACAGATAATGAAATTTGATTCGTTCTCTGTGTGTATTATTATAATTGTCAAGCTCCGCCTTCTTTCCTAAGCTTCTTTTCCTAATCACTGCTTAGTAGCCATCGCCATCCGCCATTACCGTAAGCCATCAGTTGGTTATCAGTGCTGTGCCGTTTGAATTTAAAACTCCTTGTTGGTTGAAGTGGGAATCTGTCTGTCAGAGCGTGTCATAGTGTACACGTCCAACTCAAACCTTCTCAGCCTTCTGGGAATTGGGTACAAACTGTGCTCTTCCCCATCAAAGCTACAGTACTCAGATGCACTGAAAGTAAGACGTGACCATGAAGTGTTTTCCTTAGACCAGGATCAACAGGTTTGGGTTTAGCTGGTTGCTAAAGAGATGCTAAAAACGAATGGGAGTCTGTGGGAGGAGCGAGGGATGAATTAGCAACACACAGAGGAGTGATGGTCAGTATGGGTGTGGCCTGAGTGAGAACATGTGGTTTGGTTAAAGGAAACAATGGAGTTTGAATGGGAGTGAAATGAATGGGACTGTAGGAAATGAAGGATGGAAAAAGAGACAGACAGATGACAGCAGGTCAGACTGATGCTGAAGTTGTGCCTAGGGGGTCTGGCGTGATATGGGAAACTGGGAATTTTGGTCAATTTAATAGAATTTAATGAAATGTTTGTGAAACCGTATACAAGCACCTTCCCGATCAGGCCGAACATTCCGGAATTGGAGCAGTGTCACTATCTTAAACTGTGGGATAAGGTAGTACAGCTGGAGAACAATGTTACACAATCACTACTGATCTGGAATCCTGGTAGAGATGTATAATGGCTAATTCCCCGACCTTTAACCCCAAAGACTGCTGAACAATCTCACCTAGCCCATAGATATGAATACTAAGAACGCAGAGGGGATGCACACACTGGTTTATATTTGTGTGAACTCTAACTCTCACTACAACACTGAGAGACACTGTACAAGACGCCATTCCCTTTCATGGAAAACTATCCTGCCGGAGACGCAAGACGAGCCGATATAGCTGAGCTAAATCTGTAGTTCTTGTTTTTAGCCTGTATGAGGACTTCAGCACAGGATACACCACATAAACCGGACGTGAAATGATGTGGTTTGATTTTTGATGAAATGGGATAACAGGCTCGTTTGGAATGTTCGGGTGTGTGTGTGTGTGTGTGTGTGTGTGTGTGTGTGTGTGTGTGTGTGTGTGTGTGTGTACAGACGGTTCTAGATTGAGGTTGGACTTCCAGTACGTACGTCGTGCTGCTGTAGCTCTTCAGTATTAGTAACTCTGTGTGTTGATGAGAGCGTGAGCGGAGGCTGGTGTGGGTGCTGCCTAGCTGAGCGGTGGGGGGGTGTGTGTCGTAGGGGGGCCGGTGTTGGAGTCTGTGTGTGTCACCTGTGTGAGTCACATGTTCCGAGCTGTTTGGTGCTGATGATGAATCGGTGGAGTAAGCTGCAGGTGTTCGACCTTTCCCCACACTCTCCATCTGTCTTCATTTCCACACAAATGTTTCTCAAGCTGCCACTCAAACTCACACTGCTCGCTCTTCCCGACAAACCAGCCCACCCGTACTCTCCTTCACTACCCAGCATGCACTGCTGCTCCATCAGAGCCAGCTACGAAATGGGCTCCTCACAACACACAGCTAATTATTCCTGCCAAGATTTACAGTCTGAACTCCTGGAAATGTGAGACTAACGATCGACTTAAGTCATTTTAGTTTCTAAAATTAAAATTTTAATGTTATTTAAATGTAGCTTCTTTATTCGTAACCAGTGTCTGTTGGCATTGCTGCAGCTGATTACTGAATGGCTTTATTGCTACTGAGAGCTGATTGGTTGGCATTGAGTACCACTGAGAGCTTTATTGTTTGGCATTACTGCTACTAAGAGTTGATTGGTTAGCATTAGTGCCACTGAGAGCTGATTGGCACTGAGAGCTTATTGTTTGGCATGACTGGTTGGCATTAGTGCCACTGAGAGCTGGTTGGTTGGCATTAGTGCCACTGAGAGCTGATTGGTTGGCATTACTGACAGCATCACAATCTCCTTAGGAGCCCATTGATTTTGAACTCCCTCCCTAGAGACACTAGTGAGCCCCCTAGTGTCTAACCAGTCTGCCTGCTGCTCTGCTCAGCACAGGTTCTCTAGTTTTGCCCTGCTAGCAGGTAATGAGCTTCACCAGGTAGTTAATTAATATCCGGGGCATCTTTGGGGAGTTATCCGGCCGCCGTCTGCAGGTTATTTGATTTGTGTGAGCGCAGGTGAGCTGTAGAGCTCCAAGAGCTGGAAAACACACTCAGGAGAAAACAGAAACACTTTGGATTGGGACGGTTATAAACCGGCTGTTGTTCCCCAGCCAGACCCAGAAGAGCCGTTCATCTGCCGAAGTGAAGCCGAGTTTAATATACTGGCCTGCAGATCCCCTTTAAAACAGCACTCAAATTACAAACGGCATCGTCTCCCTCTGCTCTTAACAGCCCAATGGTTCACAGGCCTACCAGAGATATGTAGCCATTAGCGAGCCTAGCGTATTAGGCAGCATTAGCCTGCTACAGTGATGTGAGGTGCTTTGACGTATCACTGAACAGCCTACAGATAAAAACACACAGCCGTAATGCGCTGCTGTTTAATAAGAGTGTGCTGGCTGCACAATAAAACACACATGGATTACGTGACGGAGATCATTTATTTTCCGACATTACACAAACGTGCGGCCTCCCCTCGTCTCTCCAGCCTCGTTCTCGTCCTGAGAGCAGATCTGCCGCGTCTGTTTCTGCTCCCTTTGTGTGCTGAAGAGCATCTGCATTACAATAACGCCTGGAAACAGCGCTAATGGAACAGATTGCTCTTTAAGGGGATTATTCTGAAATGATACACACAGTGCTCTTGTTCTCTGCTCGCTTTTATTCCACTCTTAATAGCTTCTAATTTGAATAGAGTTTAACCAAAGTGAACAACAGCTACAAAATAATAAAATAAATAGATGCTAATTAATAAACAGACGGCCCTAATGCTAATGCTAATGCCGCTCGCTCCTATAAACATAAACAGCCGCACGCATCAGATAAACAACCAAGCTCTTCAAAACGGAAGCCGTCACTCGTAATGTGCGTTTGGACGGAACTGCTAAAGTCTCCCGGATAATGCTACGTCAGCACAAATCCTCCCCCCCCCTCCCCCCGGCGAGGGCTATTAGAGAGAGTCGGAGAAATGCGGCAATGTCGTGAGAGATTAGAGCCAAAAGGCCCAGCTACACAGCACTTTTCTTTCACCGCTAAATACGGGCTAAATGGCAATAAGGCGGGAAAATGTAGATGTGAGAAAAGCAGCGTTAGCAGCGCTAGCCGCCTGGGCCGCAGCCCATCACCTCTCTAACAGACAGCCGTAGCTAAGCCATTTTCCAGCTCTAATCTCCTAATAAGATTATAAAAAGTGGAAATATGTTTACGCATTACTACTCATAATTACATGTCTCGTCAAACACAAGGAGCCCACCCGTCCGCCCTGAGTTCACAATCTCAGTTTGTGCTAAACGTGCAGAATGGATTTGATGTGTTAAATGAAAATGTTGAATGTATAATTATATATAATATCTCCCACTCACACAGTCGGCCATTGTCCAAACGGAGTCCCGGCACTTCCCACTGCAGCAGCGCTTCCCTGGAGTAGAGCCGGAACCTGCCGCTGTACAGGAACTTCACTGACAGAGTCATCAGAGTCAACACCCTCACCTCATCAGCACTTTCACTTCTAGTGGATCAGTCTGATACCGAGTAGCTCTGCTCAGACAGACAGACACACAAACGGGGAAACTATTAAACAAATAAATTATGATTAGCACATAATGCAACATCTAAGATACTGAACATTTAAATGATGATACAAATGAGATCGCTAATAGCAAACATCAAAGTAAATTATGAATAAAATAAACGAACAACAACAAGCAAATAAACAAACACAAAATAGTAATTAACCAAACAATTAAACTAACAAACCAATATACAGATGAATTAACACGTAACGCAACATTTAACGTACTGAACATTTAAATGAATTAACAAATGATTAAGTAAAATACTGAAATCTAATTAGTAAACAAACAAGCAATCTAGTTAAGTGAACAGGAAAAATGAATAAACAAACAAATTAACTAACAATGAGTAAATATACAAACAAACACAAACAAACAAACCAAATTATTAACCAAATGGACATGTGTACTATGAAAACAAACAAACGTAAATAAACTGTGAATAAAAAGGTAAACAAGTAAATAAACAAACAAATAAGCAAACATGAGTTAAAGACTAACCAAGTAAACAAACAAAAAAGAACAAACAAATATACAAGCAAATAAGCAAGTATAAAGAACTGAGTTATTGAATAAACAAGTGACTTAACGAACAATTAAGCAGACCAAGTACAATACAAACAAGCAACCGGCAAACCAGGAAAACAAGCTGCTGATAAGCAAACCACAATTAAACTATTATTAAGCCTACAATTAAGCTGAATTAGGAATAGGCTAATGTATCAAATAAGCAAACATGCAAACCAGTAAACAAATGTTTATATACAGCAACACATGAATCAAACAAACAAGTAAACAATTAAGCTAGTCAATAAACAAACGAGCCAACTAAAGTGAACAAGCTGATACATAAACAGACAGAAGAACAAATAATTAAATACATAAAAAATAATAAACATGAAAACAAACAAACACAGCGAGGTAAACACGTACGCCTGTGTGGTCGGGTCTGCGTTCACGGCTGGAGCGTGCGAGGTGAGCCTGACCTCATTTACTGTGAGGTCATTTCCTGTCTGAAACAGATCCTCCTCCACAAACTACTTTAGAGAACATTACACACACACCTCCCTGTTCCTCACCGGTTCCTCCCTGTTCCTCCATCTCACCTCCGGCTTCTACTACAGGCTCCACCTGTTCTCCAGAAGAACCACACCCTCACTGGTTTGCTCAGAGGAGGTTGCAGGTGTGACAGCAGAGCGACTGGAGAACGCTCTTCAGCTCAGCGTGACTTCACCGGAGAATAAGGAGGAGCTGATGATGGAGAACCTCCTGTTAAGAAGATGGTCCTCAGACGGTTCTATGTAAGATCCAATCACGCCTCTCCTAAAAGCTTTTCTGCTATCACGTAGAACCCTTACCCCCACACACCTGGACCCGGTTCTGGTCCTGATACTAATGATACTGTAATGGTTCTACATGGCACCAGTCAGGGCTACACTGCTGTTGTCAGTGATAGAACCTTGCCTGGTAGTTTAATAGAACCCTGTAGAACCCTTTTTTCTAAAAGTGTAAAGTAAACTAGAGTCTGGAGCGGATCCTGATTCTGGCTGAAATGGCTTTATGTAGCGATACACATGGACAGAACCTTGTTTTATCTGCTTATAGAACCCGGTACTCTAAGAACCTAAACTAAATTAAAACCCAAGAGTTTAAGCTAAACTCTGGAACTGGTCCTTACTCCAAACTGGACTCTAATCCATCCTAATACTGATGCTGTAATGGTTCCATGTAGAAACAAGCACTATTGTTGCAAGTCATAGAACCTCGTTTGGTATTTTTATAGAAGACACTAGAACCTTTAATACTAAGAGGTAACTGAACTAAGTTCTAGATCCTATTCTGATTTGGACATTAGAGTCATTCGATTTCTCACATACAGCCCTTCTTGCTAGAGTATAAGCCAAACCCTTGTCCGGATTCTGATTCTGGTCCTGGTCCGGATTCTGGCCCTGAGCCTGATTTATAGCCTGATTCTGACCTACATACTAATCTTTATTCTGATCGGGATTCTGATCCATTCAGATTCTGGTGCTGTAATTTTTCATTTGGTTGCAATGAAGAAACATGGTACTAGTCAGAGAACCTTGTTTGGTACTTTTATAGAACCTCTCCTAACCCATTATATTAAGAGTGTAAACTAAACGGATCCTTTAGAACCCTTTATGATACTAAACTGAGGTCTGGACCTGATTCTGAAACAGTTCTATTTGACATGTAAGGTCACAGGGACCTTGTTTGGTTTTGCTTAGAACCAGTTCTCCTGAGAGTGTAAATTTAAGTCTAGTTCTATTTAACATGAGCCGTAGAACCTTCTATGGTTCTGTCCTTTTATTTAGCTCACCCCTCCGAGAGCGTGAGCAGGAGCCTGGGCCGCCGCACCTCTGTTTTGTATAAATCCTGAATGGGTCTTCAGTAATGAGGTTCTAGATAGCTGCAGCCTCTCTATCTCCGCTTCCCTCCACTCAAACACACGGACATGCACTTTCTCTTTGTTGTCCAATTCTTCAGTTGCGTTTCATTATTCATGGTCCTTCAGGGAGAAGAGCGTGAGCGTGTGGGGGTGCGGGGGTGGGAGGGGGTTTGGGTGGGTGGTCTAATCATAAAACTTGTCACGATAAATACATGAACGCATTCACATTGCAAATGAGGGAGTCCGTGCTAATGTTTACTCTGCCAGGGTGATTTATGACAAAGACATTCAGAGACTATCATTAGTTTAATATGAGTAAAAAGGCCGCGCCTGGCACGCCTGGCGCGCTTCACACACCGCCGCAACCCCGGGTAAATAAAGCAAAGCCGCGCTGTCACTTCAGCGCAGATAACATCATTCAATATGCTGGAGGGGAGCGCGCCGCTCCTCCGGCTCTTATGGAGAGCGTGCAGATACTCGGAGATGGAGACACTTCTGCAGACGAGCCGGGATACGAGGCCTCTGCGCCGGCTGGAACTTCTGCCTTTATTGCCGGCGTGTTGGTTTGGTGGAGAATTATCTGCCGTAGACGTGCTGCTGTTTACTCCAGCGCTGGGGTTCAGCGGCTTCATCCCTAAACATCTGTTCCATCTCCATAAACATCTGCCAGCGGCCCTGTCGCAAACTGACACTGAAATATTACAGCAGAGATTCCGAGTATTGAAGGAAAGAAATTTATTCTGAGTAAAACAGAAATAAACTCCGCCGGGTTTCTGGTGTAGAGGCTCGGATCACCAAACACGGATTCACATTACATCACGGCGCCGAGCGGAGAACTGATTACTGCGATGTCAGTGTAAACGCTTTAGAGGCTCATCTTCAAATTAGCATCTAGCACTGATGTCCAGATTCAGTCCACACTGTGCTTCTACTGTTCGTCTGTAGAGTGAAGCTCTGTGTCGCATATCTGAACACCGGTAAAGATTCAGATCTGAACCAGTTTATGATCATTAGCCTGAGTCTGATCCTTGTTCTATACTTGGTTCTAATCCTGATACAGATCTTGATCCTAATGCTGATTTACATTCCAATTTGGATTTTGATCCAAATTTCAATTCTGATTTGCATGCCTATTCTGGAGTTAATTCTAGTCCTGCTGGTGATCCTAATGAGAATCCTGGTTGTGATTTGAGCTCAAATCCGTATCCTAATTCAAATTCTAAAGATTCTGGTTCTTATTTAAGCTTGATTCTATTCCTTAAACTAATCCAAATTTCATTTCCTTATTGAACAGACTTATCGATTCTAATTTTGTAGGTGGTCCTGATCTGAATCCTAAATCTGATTCTAGCCTAGATCCTGATCCTAATCTCAATTTTCATCCCAATGATGACTCTGGTCTTTGATTGATTTGATTCTTAGGCTGATCCAAATTCCAATTCTGATCTGCATCCTTATCCTGAAACAGATTCTAATCCTAGCTCAGATCCTGATACTAAATTCAGTTCTGATGCTCATTCTAAACCCTAATTCTGAATCAGATTCTAGTTCAGATACTGGTCCTGATTCAAATTTAAATTCTGATCCCTAATCTGAATTTGTTTCTGTTGCTGATGCTGATACTAATCTGAACAGTGATTCTAGCTCAGATCCTGATCCTAATCCCAATTCTTATCCCGGTCATGATTCTGGTCCTCATTTTAAGCTTGGTTCTACCCTTAGGGTGATCCAAATACCACTTCTGATCTGCATATATATTTTAACCCCCCTGCTGATCCTGATCAGAATCTTAAATCTGATTCAAGATCAGATCCTGATTCTACTTCTAATTCGGATCCCAGTCCCGATGCTTATTCTAAACTTGAATCTATTCCTGGTGCGAATCCTAATTCTGATTTGGACACTAGCTCCGATCCTGGTCCTGATTTTCAATTCTACACCCATTCTGAATTTGATTCTGTTCCAGGTGCTGATCCTGATTTGAACTTTGATTTGGATTCTAGCTCAGATCCCGACCCTGATCCAAATTCCAGCTGTTAATCTGAATTTGATTCTATTCCTAATGCTGATCATGATTCAAATCCTGTTTCTGATTCTAATTCTTATTCAATTCCAGATTCTGATCCTAATTCTGAAGCTGATTTTAAACTGATCATGGCTGAAATTCTAATTCTGCTCCCATTGCTGATCCTACAGTGGGTCCTGATCTTGATCTTGATTCTAGTTCTTCCCCTAATGAGGTGCTGATCCTGTTTGAGATTCTGGATGAGTCTGTATGGAGTGCTTCTCCCTGTGTTGCTGTTTTTGTTTCCAGTCAGACCTCAGACCTGGAATGGTGTGCTGTGAGCTGTGGTCCTAAAGCTGCAGAACAACCGTCTTTTTTATTCATCAGAGTTCCTCAGACTTCACCGGCTCGTCTGTTCTCATCACAGTCCAGCAAACACGGCACCACCGGGGGTCAGCGGGTCAGTGCTGGAGAAACTCCGAAACAAAGCAGATTCAGTGTCACCGTCTCCAAACGCATCATTAGACTCCACAAGATCTGCCAGAACACCGACACTCCCAGCATGAGGTTCTCCTCTGTTCTCGTCTTCATCTCAGACTCGTTAAAATCACCACAGGTGAAAAATTAAAGAAGAAGCTGAGATTGAGGATCATACATATTTCAGCAGAACCAGCTGAGCAGATCAATACGCTTCGCTGTGGATTCAGCCTCGGAGTCTACATGCAAATCGCTCCTTCTGCTGGCTGAGGAACCTCCACACACAGCTAATCAGTCCGACTGATCAGTGGGTTGGTGTATCAGCGCCGTGACTGACTCAGAGAGGGATGTTCTACACAAAACAGAACACAGTAGAAATGGAACAACCCTCTGAAGTTCTCCTAAAGATCTGAACACAAACACTGAGGAGATCAGAGGAACATTCGTCAATACGGTTCTGCACAAAACCCTGAAGTCCTAAGAATCTCAGGCCTGTAAAGTCTTACTGGGGTTATTGATTCTGGACCTCATACCTTCTGTAAAGCGTATCTGCCGCACCCGGCCCAAAAGTCTCTGATATTAGTTTGGAGCGCCTTTATTTTTGATCATTCCCAACATTCATTTCCATTCAGATTCGCATTCCTATTAATCCCAGCTCTTGTACTAATGACAGGAGACCACTGTGTAAAGTCTTCTCCAGCACATCCCAAAGACTTCCACTGGGGTTAAGGACACGTTCCTGTGTGAAGATGGTTCCTCATGTTCCCTGTGCCACTCTTCCTCACCTCCTGGAATATGGTCCTGCCACCAGGGAGGAGTAAATCCACTGATGGGATAATCTGGTCGTTCAGGTGGTTATCTGATGTTGCTGAGCCTCCACCTGACCAACTGAAGCCCCCAGACCATAACTCTGCCTCCAGAGGCCTGTACAGTGGACACTATGCATGATGGGGAACGTCACTTCCTGCTCCTCCCTCCTTCCCCTGACGTTCCCATCACTCTGGAATAGGGTCGGTCTGGACTCATCAGACCACATGACCTTTCTCCATCACTCCAGAGTCCAGTCTTTATGCTCCCTGGCAGGCTGAAGCCGGTCAGTCTCACTAACACGTGGTCTTCCTATGTCCACACAGCTGGTTAGTCCCGATCCTGGGAGTTCCGGTCGGGTGGGAATGATCTTACTGTCACTGTTAAACACTTTTACATAAAAGCTGAGTTTTGTTGTCATGTGGGAACGTGAGGTGGAACAGCTCGAGAACCCCTGGTGTAGATCTGCTGCAGTGGAGGACATGTTAAAGTAACCACGCCCCCCTCTCCCTCTCTCCTGCAGATTTTTAAAGAGGGGGATGAAGATGAATCCCTTCATTAAGAGTGTTTTTAATGCATGAAGAAATAATTTATTCATGAAAATTAACAAATGATTCATTCCAGCTGAAAGTTCTCATTGAGAGCCGTGATAGGCTGTTATTTCTCCCCCCACTAAACCAGATGACATTATTCACACCCCACTGATTACAGGAAGTTTGATCACCTCTGGAACAAGCCCCGTGCAGCAGGTAGGTCTAACGACCCCTGCGCTGTCAAACAAACTCCGGCTGATTTCTGCCAGTCTGTCGCCTGAGACGTCAGATCAGCTCTGAGCTCCACTCTGAAACCCTCAATTAACACTGTGTGCCTGAACACGTATGTGAGGACCATGCAGGTACAGTTCTGCATTTGAACTCCTCAGATCTGTTGCTGAAGCTGAGCGGATTAATACGGCTCGAAATGTCACTCGTTCTGAATGTGCAGCTTATTTATTAGTGTGAGATTCCAAATGAATTTCATTATGAAGTGATCCATAAACCATCATAACTCATCATCAGAGTCAACTCTATACTGGTCTTAACCAGTCTGACTGATCACATTTCTAATACAGCCCTAATCCTAATCTTAAATCTAATGATAACTAAACCATAACTAGAATTTCTAATTACTAATCATAATTCTTAACTAATGCTAATTCTAAATCTAATCCTAATCCTATGCCTAACTGTAATCCTGAATCTAACTATAATCCCAATACTTATTATATTTCTAATACAGCCCTAATTCTGAATCTAATCCCAATCCTAAATCTAATGATGACTAAACCATAACTAGAATTTCAATACTAATCATAATTCTTAACTAACCCTAAATCTAATCCTAATCCGAAACTTGTGGATTTTGTTAATAGCACAGCTGCAGGTAAAGAGAGCTGCAGAGAGAGAGACTGATGGAAGGATAGACGGATGGACAGAGGGAGAGATGGACTTTTGGTTGTGTTGGGACGCCCATGTGTGTTAATTAGCGCTCAGCAGATGGAGGAGAGGCCACATCTCCACCGATCACTCAGGGAAGGGTCTATAGAGTAGAGCACATACAGAGCGAGAGAGACAGAAAGACAGGAGGAGAGGAAGAGAGAGAGAGAGAGAGAGAAAGGAAGAGAGGGGGAGAGTGAGAGAGAGCAGGGTTTAATATTTAATTCATTATTTATCCTCCCCACTCTACTTCACCGTATCACCGACTCCCAATGGACAGCCAGCCACAGGGGAGAAGAATGGAAGTGGAATACAACCTGCAGGCTCTCTCGCCAGCTCTCTCTGGCTCTCTCTCTCTCTCTCTCTCTCTCTCTCTCTCTCTCTCTCTCTCTCTCTCTCTCTCTCTCTCTCTCTCTCTCTCTCTCTCTCTCTCTCTCTCTTCCCCCAAAGTGAACACTTTATGATCGCTGCTTTGCTGAGAGCCATCTGTCTGAGTCCCTCCCTCCGTTCTCTCTCTTTCTCTGTGTATGGAAGCAGAAGGCTGTGGCCTGTTTACCGACCAGCAGCTGCTTCCTGCAGCATCAACCAGCAAAACACGCCACGTCTCCACAGAATAGCCATCGCTTCCGATAATCACCCTCGGAACATCTCCCGCTCTCCCAGCTCTGGAGACTTCCTCCCTCGTCTGTCCTGCTTGGTGTGGCACTGCTGGGGCAGCATGACACTAACAGTGTTTGTTTAGAACAGCGCCACCTCCTCATCAGTGTATCTCTGCAAGATCATGTTTGATGGAGAATGAGGAGAATGGCACCCCTATCATCCCTACTCTACATCAGCATTGATATTACTCCTAACCCTAACCTTAACCTCAGTACCCAAACCTAACCTCAGTACCCAAACCTAACCCTAACCTCAGTACCTAAACCTAACCCTAACCTCAGGATTCAAACCTAACCCTAACCTCAGTACCCGAACCTAACCCAAACCTAACCCTAACCTCAGTACCCAAACCTAACCCTAACCTCAGTACCCGAACCTAACCCTAACCTCAGTACCCGAACCTAACCTAACCCTAACCTCAGTACCCAAACCTAACCCTAACCTCAGTACCCGAACCTAACCCTAACCTCAGTACCCGAACCTAACCCTAACCCAAACCTAACCCTAACCTCAGTACCCAAACCTAAACCTAACCTCAGTACCCAAACCTAACCCTAACCTCAGTACCCAAACCTAATATATGGGGGGAGCAAAAATGTGGATTGTCTGGGGTCCTAGGTTTGCAGGACCTGAAGGACTCTGGAATGTTGAGTCTGGTTGGGAATGTTTTGCTTGTGCACTAATCTGGCGTATGGATTTTGGATGAATGATGTGGAAATGTGCGTGTCCATCTACTGTACCTATCATTACCAATCTCAGGGCAGATCCCCGAGCACAAACTCAGTGTCGGTCTAACCTGCACTCGTCTGTTTGTCTTTTGTTCCCCACCGCTCTTTTCTTCCATAGACTCCCATTGATCGTTAGCAGCAGGCATCAGCTCCACAATCCCTCTGCACCTCCTTCAGGAAATACACTTTTCTAGTTTACCCAACTCATAATGAAAATGAGGAGTGGAGGCGCAGGACGTATAGAAAGCACACGGTGAGCGCGGTATGTGCCCAAAGCAGCTTTGGTGTAGTTTAAAGCTGGCGAATGAACAAACTCGCACAACTAAAACACTTCCTGCTTTGCACACTCACCTCCATCAAAATGCCAATTACCATGAGGAGACACGTCAAACAGTCCACGCTAAGCATTTCCTCTCGTCCAGTCATTAGCCGAGAGTCTCCTGACTCCCGGAGTCGAAGAATGGATTCTTCTGGAATCGACTCCCATCACTGTCTTGCCCAAAGGAATTATTTGACCCGACAGGGACAGCAAACGTGTCCTGGAGGACGAGCCTGGGGACTCTGGTAAACGTGGCATCCAAGTCAGTTACAGGAAATGGAACACGCCCACCCGTCAGTTCTCTAGACGGTGTTTTGTTGCAGGTGATGTACGCGGTGCTAGCTTCAACCATTAAGCATGCTCAGTTTCATGGATGTGCAGCCGTCACCCTCAGCAACATCCTGGTAAACGCCCTGTGACAGAACCGCACCTACCAGCGTGTAACCCAGTAACTGCTGGGACTGGATCAGGCATGGACTGGACAGTTCCGAGGAGAATTCCCTGTAGACTGGGATTGTATCCACTGCTGGTAGACCCGTATGACCGTACGCTTCCATACACCTGCAGATTCAGCTACTTCCTTCACACTATGGTCTTTGGCCACGCCCACATGCAGTCCCTCCTTTTAGCCAATCATTAACTTCTGCTCTGGAGCCATTCTCTGGATCCCGTCACTCACACCCCACAAGGATGTACAGTAGCCCCATCATCCTCCTGCAGTGCCATCTGCAGGAGCCTGAAGGTACTACCACCTTGAACACATGAGGTGAGCTTATTTCCCCTTGAATAAAAATAACGTGCATCATAATTTAGTATTTTTACTGGACTTCTCGTTTTTTTACTTACGGAAGGGACTACTTAATTCCATCAATGGAAACTAGGAGACATCAATCATCAAGTCTGCATGTTGTCCCTGCCCTGTTTGTCCAATATGGAGAGCTAGAGGCTCTGCTATTTCCAGATGATGTCCTCTTGGCACCATCTGAAGGAGACCTCCGACGTGCACTTGAAGCAGCTAGGGTGGAAATCAATCATCACCTCCAAGTTCCAGGCCATCGTTCTCTCCCTGCTCTTTGCAGGATGGTGTCTTGAGGTGAGAGGAGCAAGTTTGTCCCGTGTGAAGTACCTCAAGACCTTACTCTCGAGAGATGGATAAAGAGCACATGAGATTGGTGGTCATTTTGTGAACCGTTCTGTGGAGGCGAATTGGGAGTCAGTCCTCGAAACTCTCAGATGGCTGAGCGGCGCTGTACCGCAGCAGAGGCATCAGCCGGGGAGGTTTAGGGGTGTCTCATTAGGATGCGACCCGACTGGCTGGGAGCTGTTCAGATCCCTGGATAGATCCAAGACCCTCTAGAGGGATTACATCTGACAGTCGGCTTGGAGACGCCCAGGTATCCTGCAGGTAGAGGCCATGGATAGAGAAGTCTGGACTGACCTTCTGAGCTCGTTATCTCAATGACCCTTACCAGGAGAAGTGAGGAGAAGATGAGATTAGCTGAGAGCGTGGAATTGTGGGTATGTGGTGTTAATCAAGGGGTGGATGTGTGGTCCAGTCTGATATTTGAGACTCCTTGTTGGTATTTTAGCAGATATTAGTTGCTAAGTGAACATGGTGGATGATTACTCCACGCAGGCTCCGCTTGCACCAGGGGGTTTGGTAAGGAAGTGGGAGGAGTCGCTGGAACAAAGCAGCGGTTACTCGGATCTTCCTCCACGCCATCGTCGCCCTGTAGGAGGCAGGAAGAGGTTTGTAAAGAGCAGGGCTTTATTATAGGGCTGGAGACGGCCGGGGGCAGCGGGCGCTGTTCTTATATAACAGCTGAGTCCCTCACCGTGGTGGGTTGATTAGAGCTGATTAAGAGTCATGCTCTGATTACACAGTTACAACCTGAACAACAGGACTGGAGGAACAGCTCCAGCACCACGTCCTGCTAATGCTGCACGACCATGTCAGGACTTACAGTGGAGGAAAGCGGCTTCATTCCTGACCTCAGAAAATACGGATTACCTCGCTGACCTTCTTCCAGAGGCCTGGCAATGAAACGCCTTTTTATATCTACCACAGCCGTCACTCCGTCAGCACTAATACATCAGCGGCACTTAGAGATGCAGGTACTATTAAGTGCTGTATTAATGTATCAGGGTATAGTACTCATGGAAATGCAGCCAGGTCCTGGACTGCCCAGATTCCAAATGGAGGTCTAGGCTTAATCCATGTCTGGAATAAATCACCCTGAGGGCCCAAATCCAGCATTACATCACAAGAACAATGAACTTACCTGCGGGGGGGATAATGCAGGGAGCGCTGCACTGATTTAACAGGACTGCAGCTCTACAAACTGGTTATTACATGTTTATTAAACACCTGTAATCTACACTAGTCAAAAGTTTAGGTACACCCTTCTAACTGATAAAAGTTGCTGATAAAAGACTCTACAGTTATACACTGAACAGCTCCAACGGATCTTATACCAGTATATACCCTGATATATACTCTTATACATATTGTTATACATACAGTATATATACTTTTGACATACTGCAGTATTAAATTATGTTTATTTAGACAAAAAGCTTTTACCTCCTTTTGGGTACCACTTTAGAATAAGTCTTTATGGAAGGTTTATATAATACTGACTTTACTAATGGTTATTAATTAGGTCATAAACACTGTAACATCAGAAATGGTTATAACTAATTAATAAGCAGGGTATCAGTGACTTGTGGTTAGTTGAACCCACTCTTTCTTTTACACGGTTAAAGCTCAGACTTTGATGTTTACTACCATAATTTACCTTTCGCATCATTCAGCTTTAAACCTATCCGCTTCCATTCATATTCATATTCATCATATGGAAGAGCTCACATTTACTGTCTTATTAATGTGTTATAACTGCATATTAATACTTAAGTGTTTATAACCTAACAAATAAGCTCATTGTGAACCATTTATACACCCTTTATGAGACTAGACTTATTCTGAAGTGGTCCCCCTTTTTCTGCACAGTGTAAAAGCTCTAGTTCTCCTTTCAGGTTAGTGAATATTCATGAGGGACCGACCAATAGAATCGCTCCAAACCTGCTTAGTAATAAACCTTGTTCTATCAGCTCCACTGCAGGGTAAGGAAGCTGCTCCATCCTCCTGTACAGCTCCATTCTGGAGGGTTTAAGGTGGACTGGATAATTCCACGAGAGGGTTTTAAGGTGGACTGAATAATTCCACGAGAGGGTTTTAAGGTGGACTGAATAATTCCACGAGAGGGTTTTAAGGTGGACTGAATAATTCCATGAGAGGGTTTTAAGGTGGACTGAATAATTCCATGAGTGTTAGTTTATAGTTTAGTGTCTAAACTTTTATTTTACAGTGAAGCTTTATGATGCACGGATGGAGAATGATAATAGCTTTTATATTAGCTTCAAGCTAACAGCTCACTCACACTGACTAAACTTAAAATCTGGAAACAGGAAACCTAAATCAGTCTGTTCTATACATGAGCTGGTTCTCTGATCCTGTTTCCTGAACATAAACGGGATGAGGGAACGTTTTCCTCTAAGTCAGAACTGGCTCCTCACCCTTTCTCACTTTTCGCCGCGGCAGAATCCCACTGAAGCACTGTGGAGCTTCAAAAGAAGGTGGAGTTTATCTGCGGAAATGAATCTTAGCCTATAATAACCGAAACCGCGGGAGCCGCGAGGATAAAGGCGAAAGGAAAAGGCCGTTTTCCCAGCAGAATTCGCTGTTCTTTCTCTCAGCAGGTAAAAAATAGAACACTTCCCACTTACTGCACCTTAACACACCCGCAAACACAAGCGCGTTGGGTCATTATTAACCCGGCCTGGCCCAGGCTGCTCTGCCTGTATTCACCGCCCTGCTCTGTGCTGATTGGATGTGCTATCCACCCGGAAGTACACGTTATTTAAGATTCATAGTTCTTATGAGGAGCCTCGATATTAATAACCGAACAATAAGTCTGGATTAACAGACCTAATTGACAGGAGGTCTCTGGAGATGCTGTAACGTCTGGTACTCTGACAACACACTCTTGGCAGCTATGAACCACATTTACAACCAGACACGCACACACCCGCACACACCCACACACCCACACACGCACTTAGCTTAATTACCCAGCAGTCAGCTGTGACGCAGTGGGGGGGTGTATCTTCACTAGTCGAGCTGTTGGCTCCCCCGGCTCCTCCAGCACCATATGCTTTCACTTAGACAGTCGTGTACACACTTCACCCAATCTGCTGCAGAGGACCTGAACATGGTACAGCCTGACACACGCCACTGCTCCTGGCAGACGCTCACACGGAGACGGTCGCAGGCCGCTTCATACGTTGAGTCTCTGAGTGACGTTTCACTTCTCTCAGGGGAGCCTCTGAGTCCAGTCAAGTCTTCGAGGTGAGGGTCCGAGTCGAGTCCCTGAGGTGAGGGTCCGAGTCGAGTCCCTGAGGTGAGGGTCCGAGTCGAGTCTCTGAGGTGAGGGTCCGAGTCGAGTCTCTGAGGTGAGGGTCCGAGTC
>JAMWET010002826.1:0-35000 GCA_024036415.1 Prochilodus magdalenae | reverse complement strand
AAGGTACTACCACTTTTGTCTGGTTAGTTTATGTAAGCCATATAATGCCTTATAAACGCATCTACATGCATTATGAATCCAGGCTTCATAGGACGTGTGACTGAATCTTCTGTGTGAAGGATGAAGCACGGTTATGTCACCTGTAGGGACACTCTGCATCTTTACCCTGCTGCCGTCATGGGAACGCCGGTCTGCTCAGGAACGCACCGAGCGCTGCATTAAAGAGCAATTTTAACCTCATTGCGTTTGTCCCGCTGATCTGAAGTCCCCTTGGCTGTGCCCCCCGTGCCCTCTCCGGTGGATAGAGGACACAGCCCACCTGCCACAGTCCATTAGCTCTCTCCTTCATAACAATTTGGACGCGACAGGCTTGGCGGCCGGGGCACTGTACGTGGTGCAGAGAGCACCACGCTGTTTAACACCTCAATCTAGACTGCTGATTACACGCTCAAACACCATCGCCGCCCCGGCATCCTGCCACTCATTCACATGCACGGTGGAACCGCAGAGCATCCAGAACAGTCTGATGAAGTGGAACACGCTCTGGCCTGGGTCGTAGCCAGAAGGAAAATACGAGACCCATGAGCTGATGGATTCTGTGCCACTTTTCCTGATAGCCTTATTGCGGAATAAATAGCGGCGGAGCTGCGGAAGTTTCAGCCGGAGCACACGGTGAAATAATACGGTGCAATGCATTCCAGACAAACGTTTCTTCAGAACAGAGCTTTCATCTTCTCCGGCTTTCTGATTTAAGCCATCGTATCAGCGCTTCGGTTAGGGCGACAGCTCCCCCCGCCCCTGCACCCACCCCCCAGGCCCCGCGGACAGAGTGGACTGAGCTTAGCCCCCCTGTGCACAGCATGAGGGGAACTTATCACAGCGCAGCAGCAAGAAAGGACCCGCGGCGCTCTCAGCAAAGCGGCCCCGGCACCACGTTTTAATACGGGATCATTCCTCCTGCTCCAGACCCTGGCCCTGCAGGCACCGTCACATGCTTCAAATAACAATTAATACCTCTCAGCTGAAGCCCAGCAGAAAGCTCTCCAAAGACCCTCTTCACCTGGACCCCCACGCTGACACCGAAGTGAGTGGACTGCTCTGCGAAGGAAATATAGATCGGAAGTGTCGGAACGTGAGAGCAGCTTGATCCGCAGCCACAGCTCCGTTCCCCGGGGTTGGGTGCTGAGTGGTGGGGAGAATGTGTGGGATGGAGCTGAAACCTCAGGGGGCGGATTTGGTTGGCCACCATCCTCAATGTTTTTCCCCCCAGATGGGTCTCTGGGACAGCGTGCCGACTGGGCTATCCCGCGGTGACATGGCGCTATGGAGACGCAGATGAGAGCCTGCGGTCCCTCTGGCCCTCGGCTAGCTAATTACCACTACACTGCCACTCAGGGACGAGCACACAACACCCACTCAGCCGGCCACTGGAGGGAACAGGAAGCCTCTCTTTAAATTAATCAGAGTGATGGAGAGTTCGGAAACAGAGCTTCGGATTTGGATTTACAGAATCTGTGATCCATCATTCGATAACAGGGAACGATATCCTGAAACCCTGTACCTCACCCCGTAATCCTGCATGTCATCTTGTAGGGCGTCCTGTAACTCCACACATCAACTCCTAATCCTGTTTACCATCCCGTAATCCTGTACCTCATCTCGTAATCCCGTATGACATCCCGTTATCTATACCATCATGTACCTGCAGTGCTTCATTCCGTAAGCCTGCATGTCATTATATGACCTGTACATCATCCGCTAATCCCGTGTGTCATTTCGTACGGCGTCCTGTACTTCTATACATCTTCCTATTAATCTGCTGTCATCTCATAATCCTGTACGTCTTCCTGTAATCCTATGTGCCATCTAGTACGGCATCCCGTAACTCTGCTCTGTTATCCTGTACGTAGTGGTGTAACCCTGCTGTGCTTCGTTCCGTAACCCTGCACACCGTAATGTAACCCTTTACATCATCTCCTAATCCTGTATGTCACGCTGTAACCCTGTGCCGTAACTCCACACGCTGTAACTCTGTAACCACCCTGTAACCTTGTAACGCCGTATACGTCCCTGTGACTTTTTGGAATGCACTCTGTCCTGCGGAAGTGAAGCCTTGTATAGGGAGCGTTCTCAAGTGGCCGCTGTGGAGTGTTTAGCTGAGAGTCAGTAATAAAAATTGGAGCTGCGGCTTCTGGAGCTCCTCCAAACCCTTCTGATATTCAATCTGATCATCAAAGACCAAAACCCCAGCTACACACTCTCTCACTGCATCCACCCCAACTGAGCTTTACTGATCCATCCACTACATACATACACCAGCACACGGTCACACGCGAACAGAACCAGCGTCCGGTCCAGCGTTTTGGCCCCTGATCCAGTCCAAGTGCTTTACCATCAAGTACTGTCTGTTGTGTATTTGAATCGATAATAAGCCTCACCGGGTGAATACTTGGCCACCTTGTGTGTTTAAGGTGGTAGTACCTTCAGGCTCCTGCAGGGGGCGATGCACGAGGATAATGGGGCTATATATCCCTGCGGGGAAGAGGTGCTACAGTGCAGGGAGCGTCTCAGTCCATGTGTGGAAAATGGCTCCAGAGCAGATGCTAATGATTGGCTAAAAGGAGGGACAGCATGTGGGCGTGGCCAAAGACCGTAAACGACTTTTCTGCACCATTTGAACACAGCAGCTGCTGTTTACACCGTGTGAACACTACATGATGAATGGACCAACAGAAGCGGCCCAGAACTGCTCGGTTCTATTGACTTACATCAGAACTGAATGAGAAACAGGGAACGATATCCTGAAACCCTGTACCTCATACCGTAATCCTGCATGTCCTCTTGTAGGGCATCCTGTAACTCCACTCATCAACTCCTAATCCTGTTTACCATCCCGTAATCCTGTACCTCATCTCGTAATCCCGTATGATTACAAGATGAGGTTTTTGTCCTCTCCTGTAAATAGCCATTTCGGAGGTACCTGTTTGTCTTTGGACAGTGTCCTTCTGTTTGTTTTGGTTTCTAGCTCCTCCCTCTTTCCACCGTCTTGTCAGGCCCTCACCTGTCTTAGTTTGTGGCTCCTCCCCCTCCCAGGTGTTCCTTGTCAGGCCCATAAATGCCTCTGTTAGCTGCCAGTCTCTGACAGTGTGGTTGCATGTTGTGCTTGTGTCCTGCCTCTGTTTGCGGCCTCGACTTTAGCTCTCTCCGTGTCGAGTTCTGACTTTAGCTGTTTACTCTAAGCCAGAGTAAGATTACGATTCAGTGCCCCAAACTTTCTCCCAAGTCCAGTAAAAGTTTAGTTCTGGTTCCAGGCACACACTTTTTCCCCTCTAACGGATGAAAGAAGAACAGTCTTCAGCCCGAAATCAGCCAGAGCTTCCTCTCCTGCTGCGCTTCCTGTCCTGAATCCCTAAATCTGCAGTTTTACTGCTCTCTTAATTATTTATAGCTCTGCGATATCGAATGGTCAAGCAGAAAAAGACAACCTGGCCGTAATTTAATATCACATCATCTCTAGCTGCTGAGAGGATAGTGAGTAATCGTGTTTGAGGATGGAGTCTGACACCTGAACCTCCTCAGTCTAAAACACGCTGTTATAAAGCTTCTGTTACCGAGACTGAAACGCTGCACCGACCTGCAAATGGAGAACAGATCCGTGGCTTTCAGCGCCGTTCCTCTCCTGTCCTCATCTGGTTATCTGTTTCTAATCCTGCATTCAGCTCCCGGTCTGATGTCGCTGAAGACTCTGTGTTCTATGTCCTTCAGATCAAATCTAATCTGGATTAGCCTCTTAAAATCATGGTTCTTCAAGGGTTCTTTAGAGATGCAGAAAAGCAAAGAACCATTTGCATGCCTAATTAGCTCACTGCATGGCTAAATGGTTTATCTCCAGTATCTGAAACCTGAAGACTCGCTTATCAGCCATGTGGTTCAGGTTTTTACATATATGCCCCTCCCCCTAGTGGTAGCATAGTGAAATACTGGTGAACTGATTATCAGTCCTATCCAGGGTGTTTCCTGGCCTCCACTTCCCCCGGCACCCGGGAGGATTATGGGATGCACTGACACCCGTTAGCAATCAGCTATTTACTTTGGTTAAAACGTATGTGTCAAATTTATGGACCAGAAGGGAACCGGTTCTGCGTTGGTGGAAAAGGGCCATGTGGTTAGTTTGAGTTTGGGCTGGACTGGATTGAGTGTGAAATGGACTGGGTTGGGGTGAGTTTGGACTGGACAGGGATCGGTTAATGTACAGCTGTGGTTCTTAAGCACATATATAGAACATGTTCTATGGATGTTGTCACAGTTCAAGCTAAAGAACCAGGAACCAAAGAGAAAGGGGTTCTTTAGCTTGAGCTGAATGTCTCGGTTGTGAACTGATTTGTTTTTAGTTGAAATGAACCAAACAGTTCAAAAGCATGTGCACCAACCAGAATGGAACCGGTTCCACATTGGTGGAAAAGGGCTGTGTGATTATGAACTGGATGGAGCTGAGTTTGGGCTGGAATGGGTTGGGTTGAGTTTGGGCTGGAATGGGTTGGGTTGATGTCCAGCTGTGGTTCCCACACATATACTGAACGTGTTCTACGTGTCTGGGGTTTATGGTTGTTTAACTCTTTAAGGCTGCAGTAATAACAGAGCTGTTTAATCTGCTGTACTGGTAATAATTTCTAAATGCTGAAATATACAGTACATGATCTATAAACCTGAAATGAATGGATTTCTGGGTTCTCCACTGAAAAGGATGGTGGGAGGCTTTAGCGTAGCACCAGGCTTTCACTGCTGTTTCAGGGTATAAATCTTTTGGTGCTGTGGAGCTCTTTCTGCTGAGAGTGCAGGGCTGAATTAGGCAGGGAATATGAAACACAGATGGGTGATTTGCAAAAACGAATAAACTGCGTATGATATTTCCACATTTCTGGGTCATTTAGCAGACGCCGCAGCGTCTCTCTGGGTTTCACATGCAGAATGTGCGTGTACTGATGGAAAATCTAAACCCACGTATGACCGGTCGCCTTCAATGTCGCCCCTGGGCGTGTTTTGTTTTGGATGTACACGCGTGTCTAATAAATAAAAGACTCGAGCTGGAGCGTGTAGGAAAGCAGGCCGTAACTGAAGCTCTCAGCACAAATAATACAGTGATTTATTTATTACAGCGTGAGCTGCTGGGTCGTGATGGTGTGACTAAACCACACAGCTCAACCTTTCAGAGCTCCTGATCATAACTGACTTCCTCAGGCCCACTGCTGCATTACTTCATAAAGATAAACCAAATCAGTTCAATAATAACGGAACACAAGCCAAACGAAGCATGAGGTCAGCTCGAACACGCAGATTAAACAGTTCAGTGAGCACGCATGTGTGTGTGGGGGTGTGTGTGGGTGTGTGTGGGTCCAGCAGTATTAAGACTGTTCATGTTCATCACTGATCTGCCTGCAGTCAAAGTGCTGTTTTAATAGCAGCCAAGCAGAACAGCAGCTCAATGAGAGGAAATGGAACTACAGCAGATGTTTACTGCAGCTACAGAACACACAGACAGGCTGCTCCAAACTCGGCTCAGCCCATCCCTCACCCGGGCCAACCCAATCCAATCCAGACACATTAGAATCCACTCCAAACTCAACCCAACCCACTCCAAACTCAACCCAGTCCAGTCCAAACTCAACCCAATTCAGTTCAAACTAAACCCAACACAGTCCCAACTCAACCCAATCCACTCCAAACTCAACCCAATCCAGTCCAAATTCAACTAAACCCATTCAGTTCCACACTGAACCCAGTCCAGTCCAAAGTCAGCCCAACCCGGACCAGTCCAAATCCAACCAAACGCCATCCAGCTCAATCTTAACCCAGTCCAGTCCAAATCCAAAGAAATCCCATCCAGCTCAAGCTTAACCAAGTCCATTCCAAGCTTAATGCAGTATGTTCCAATGTTAACCCAGTCTATTCCAGATTTAACCCAACCCAGTCCAATCCCAACAAAGTCCTGTCCAAATTCAATTTAACCCAGGCAATTCCAAACTGAACCTAGTCCAGTCCAAATCCAACCAAACGCTATCAAATTCAAGATTAACCCAGTCCATTCCAGACTCATTAAAATCCACTCAAAACTCAACCCAGTCCAGTCCAAATCCAACCAAACCCCATCCAGCTCAGGCTTAACCCAGTCCATTCCAAACTCCACCCAACCCATTCCATTCTAAACTCCACCCAGCCCAGGCCATTGCAAGCTTCAGGCTCCAATGTTCCAATGTTCCTTTCAATCCAACTCAACCAAGTCAAACCAAATTCAACCTAATGCACTCCAGTCCTAGCTCAGCCTAACTCAGTCTATTCCAAACTCAATCCAGGCTGCTCCAAACTTCAATCCCAACCGAGTTCAGTCCAAATTCAACTTAACCCAGTCAATTACAAACTGAACCCAGTCCAGTCCTAAATCAGCTCAACCCAGTTAAGCCCAAACTATGCCCACCCAATCCAGTCAAAGGCTTAACCCAACCCAGTCCAGCCAATTAACTGAATATATATCTCGGTATATCTCACATCCATCACTGGAAAGTAATAACGGCTAACCCTTTTCAGAGAGAGAGAGAGAAAGAGAGAGATTTTCATTAATACTGAATTTCTCAGCTCTTCTAAATTCTGAATTCTTCGATTCTGATGCTCCAGATGAAGACACTGATTGATCTGTTCTCACAGGAGTGAGTAAAATTGGGAATCCGGTGAATTAAGACCCTGGAGCGGCTCATCATGAGACTTGTGTTTTTGTGTTTCAGTAACGAGTCCTTCTCTCGGATCACAGAAGAAAGTAAAAACCCGACAGCCTTTCACTTCCCAATCTGTTTTAAGTCTCTCTATAACGGCGGAACAAAAAAACACCGTCTGATTGGCTGGTGCGGATGAAAGAGCTCTAAGTCTTTTATCAGGGAAGTGATAATACACGTAAATGCCTTTTGTTCTACTTAAAGGCATCTGAGATTTGTTTCTTCTGCGGCTCCTCTGTAAGGATTTGACTGGTGCACCACCTACATGCTGCCTGTCAGCGGAAATGACAGCGAGAGGGAAGAATCTCACTTTTTCCAGAGACGCCGTTTCTCCATCAAAGCCGCAGCACAGAGAAACAGGGCCTTTAGCTCCAGCCTGACGTTCCTTTGTCCTTGCTTTGGATGGAGGAGAGAGCGTTTCCCTCAAAGCTTCGCCCCCCTAATGAGGAGAACCCCCGGGAACGAGCCTCTATTTGTGGAGAGCTTTCAGGCCGGACTGATCCAGAGCATCCATCAGCAGGAGGACTTTCAGGGCTGAATCTGAAGCTGCTGACAGATTAGCATTCATAAAACGACATGTAAACATGAGAACCTGAACAACAACCTTTCATCTGGCACCTCCATTACATACTTCAGGAAATAATTAAACGCATCATGAATTTAGATTATTCTGATCTGATTTTATTGTTTTATTAAACATAAGTGGGATAAACAATGATCCACCAAGCTGGAGAGGAGGGTATGTATGAGATGTGCCAAAAATGAGTCCACCATTATTAAACACTGTTATAAGCCATAGACATGTTTCTGTACAGGTGACCAGTACACTTCACAGGCCAGAGGAAGGTGCATGGAAGTCGTCCCCTTAGTCCTCCACTGGAGAGTACCAGTACTAAAGTATGTGCCTTCAGATGTACTTAAGTATGGAGAGTACCAATACTAAAGTATGTGCCTTCAGATGTACTTAAGTATGGCGAGCAACAGTACTAAAGTATGTACCTTCAGATGTACTTAAGTATGGAGAGTACCAGTACTAAAGTATGTGCCTTCAGATGTACTTAAGTATGGGGAGTACCAGTACTAAAGTATGTCCCTTTAGATGTACTTAAGTATGGAGAGTACCAATACTAAAGTATGTGCCTTCAGATGTACTTAAGTATGGCGAGCAACAGAACTAAAGTATGTCCCTTCAGATGTACTTAAGTATGGAGAGTAACAGTACTAAAGTATGTACCTTCAGATGTACTTAAGTATGGAGAGTACCAGTACTAAAGTATGTACCTTCAGATGTACTTAAGTATGGAGAGTAACAGTACTAAAGTATGTACCTTCAGATGTACTTAAGTATGGAGAGTCCCAGTACTAAAGTATGTACCTTCAGATGTACTTAAGTGTGGAGAGTAACAGGAGCATGGTTTATTACGGCTCTAATGTTCTATTATCATTTCTGGAACAGGACTCTTCATCAGCTCAGTGTAGGTGAAGAGACTCTAGTGTCTCTCAGTCCACCAGTCTTTAATAGAAGCTCATTCATTAGTCTGACCCTGACGTCTATTCACATCATCATCAGCACAGAACACTGAAGGAGAACAGGTTCCGTTAGCTAGAACCAAGCTCTGTCCAACAGGTTAACACAATTTCAAAACAAGGTGAGCACTGTCCCGATTGGTGGACTTCTTTCATTTGGACGTTATGTTTATAAACTCAGATGAGACAAAACAAAGGACAGATTTGTTCTTCTCTCTGTACCTGACTGACCCAACACCACCACTACAGACATCCAGCGAGCAGTGGTGTCCTCCATGAGTCCTCCTGTTAGTGCAGCACCATCGGCAGACGGCTGCACCACGCAGGACTACATGCACACAGACCGTTACCACGACTGTCCTTAACACCACGCCACCGTCACCAAAGACTGCAGTGGTGTCGTACCAGACTGTCATGGAGTGACTCAGAATGGCAGCGGGTCATCTTCAGTGACGAGTCCCGCTTTAGTCTTGGTGGAGACGCCCAACGAATCCGTGTGTGGAGGCACCGTGGTCAGCACCAAGATGAACGGTTTGTTGTTACACGTCCAGAAGACCTGGTGTCCCTCCACCTCCACCCCTACCGCACCATCTGCAGGAACTGTGTGAGGATGTTCAAGCTGCATGGGATGGATTATCACAGGACACCATCAGGAACCTCTACAGCTCCATACCGAGACGTCTGGCGTGTTGGGTTAGCGAACACGGCGGCCCGACGCCATACTGAGAGACAGACTTCTGTATGTGTAGCTCAATAAATATTGATCATATCAGTCTAAATTTATGATCAGTTATTGATCCTGGTCACCTTTATCTTCCTTCCCAACACACCTGCACTCCCACACCTCCTTCTCGGGGCAGCTGTGCTTTTGTTGATGATGGGTGAAGCTCAGTAACGACAGTGAGGAAAGCCGCTTCAGTAAAGACACTGTTATGTGGACTGTAAGAACCTTTAACGGCAAATTCAAGCTCGTATGCAGAACTCCAGAAACGTCCTCAGCTTGCCGAGGGTTAAATCACCTTCCCGAGGAGCATCCCTCCTGGTAGTGCTTAAAGATTACACAGTTTCCTTAGCAACCAGACTAAGCTTAATTAGTTCAATATCTTCCAGGTTCTGTCTGTGTCATACTGTACAATTGGTTCTAGTCATCAGAACCTATTCTCCTTTCTCTCGTCTTCCTGCCAAAAGTGAGAGACGCTCACACACTTCCAAACTGACACCGGGCATGGTGTAACCGCTCAAGGTTGACGACTGATTTCCCCTGCACTGTTAGCGCTGGGTTTAGCATTGCGGCTATTTTCCTCCTTCCTTCCTCTCCGCCGTGCCGTACAGATGAACCACGGGACGCTTAATTCCTCTGACATAAAGAGAGGGGCTTTCATGTGCCTGTGCCTCCCTGTGCTCCTCGGGAGCCTGATTATTCTGAGCGGGAGAAAATGAGGGCTCAAGTTGTCATCTGCATGAACGAACAGATCCCACCTTTAATTCCATGCCACGCCGATATTTGCATGAAACTTTGTCCAATTATTCTGGCGGCGGCGGCGAGCGCCCCGAGCGTCACACATGGCTGGAGAGTGTGTGTCAGACGGGCGGGCTCGTGTGAGGTTCCTTGTTTACAGAAGTGTCTCTCAGGGTGAAGGTGCTCGCGCTGTCAGAGAGACTGTAAAGTTCACGGGCTTCGCCTTTGCCGAAAAGCGGAGGAGCCGGAGCGGAGGCACTCCGGCTTTAGTCTGCAGCATCAGGGGCGTCAAAACCAACAACAAATACAACTCTAACTTTAACTGTTAAACTTTTAATTGGCTTTACGTGCGGGGAGGTCTCTGTGGATGGAGGAGAAGCCAGGGTTGAGCTGTGAGTCACTGAAAGCAGGTCAGGCTCTGTTCTTTGGCGCTAATTGCAAGGTGTGTGCAACATTAGCACAACCACGTTACATCACCACAAGTCCACTAATTAGTTTCCATAAAGAAAGACCACCAGGGACTCGTGCGCGCGATGTGATGTGGCTGACCACAGACGCTTCTATCAAGGGTTACTAATGTGGTACAGCGAGGCTGTTTGTTCCTCAACGGGACTTTTCCTGCCTCATTTAGGGCGGCAGGAGGTCCGCCCCCGAAACACAGTGGTCCATGTGTTCCATACTGAGCCTGGGACCACCTTTCGGCTAATCAATAATTATGGATAACAGCTGTGATACATACGATGCGTAGATCCAAGTGGGGTCTGAACCGTGAAACCCCCTGAGAATGTCCACACCCAGCCATGACCATCAGAAGCATCGGTTCCATCATTAACCCTTCAGCGCTCACACAATGCTTCCTCGAATCCTGATCTGAGTCAGGCTCCTAGGAAACCAATAGCAGTGCTTTGATTTGTCACATGACTCTCTGGAAGTTATATTAAGTCACATTTCAAAATTATAATTTTTATTCATTTATATACCATCAAAAAGCATAGCAGCCATCATAATCTAGATAAGCTCACCAGACTAAACAATGAGTCACCTTGTGTGTTTAAGGTGGTAGTAACTTCAGGCTCCTGCAGATGGCACTGTACAAAGATGATGGGGAGGGTGTGAGTGATGGGATCCATAGATTGGGAGGAAGTGCTACAGTGCAGGGAGTGTCTCGTTCCATGTGTGGAAAAGGGCTCCAGAGCAGATGTTAATGATTGGCTAAAAGGAGCATGTGGGCGTGGCCAAAGACCATAGTGTGAAGGAAGTAGCTGGATCTGCGGTTAGTGTGGCTCAGCGGTTAACACCACTAGCTACCACCCCATGTGGGCATCAGGGGGTTGAATCCCACTCTAGGTAGCTAATGCTGGGCTACACCAATAACAGGCATTGGGTGAGACTCCGAACACGGTACTGGCCCACCTGTAATACGATCTACCCTGTAGGCCAGTCTGGATAAGAGCGCCAGCTAAATGCCTTAATGTGAACCAATCTGCAGCCGTATGGAAGCGTACGCTCATATGGGTCTACCAGCAGTGGCACAAATGAACTTGCCATATTGTTGACTATAACAACACACTTCACTGTTATTAATTATATTAACAAGCAATTAATTATAATTCAACATCATATACATTAATTATGGTGATACGGAGGTGCTGACATATGTTTGCACTCTAACACCTTTGATCCTATAGGCGTCTCATGATGCCATCTTAGGGTGGCTCTGTATTGGTTATTATTTCTTGGGAAGGTCATTAATATTGTGTTTACATGGTCTATTTTATAACAACTAAAAACATCACAATCAATTTTTTGTATTATGTTGCAGGAGCTGCACTCCACTACCGTAACAACACACTGCGCAGCTAACCTGGATAGTAAAGCAGATACGTCCAACTGACCAAACACTCACCTAACAAGACAGACGTCACACTGCCCTGCGGGTAATTCAGCCATCACCAAGTGCTGTGGGTAGCTGGCCAGGAACTCAAGGGTCAACTTGAGCTCAGTTTCAGCTGATAGCATCCTCGCAAACGGATAATACAGGGAGGGGCTGTTTTCAAGCAAGCTAAGGTGTCAGCTTCTCATTTTTTAACTTCCTGTTGGAATTTTCTCATTCCACTTTAAATAACGCAGCAGTTATAATAACACCTCCGGCCCCGGAATGTAACTACTGCACTGTTTAAGGTGGAACAGGAAGATCTCAACAGGAAGCTGGCAATCAGGAAACTGGTGAATCCGACGCGACTTCAGCCTCATCCGTGGCGGATTCATACTGGATTAGAATCACGGAGGTCTTCAGGAATCACTCAAGCGACAGCATAGCCCCAGGTAAGGCTAATCCCGCTCCGATAGGGCTTTAAAGACACTGGGTAATCGCCCTGTCGGTTAAACGTTCATCACTGGCTCACCAACACCAGAGCTGTAGCTGCAGCAGGTGGAGTTTGAGGCTCTGCTCAGAAGTAAACACGTCCTTGTATATCTGTGGTTTGTGTGTTGGGCTAGTCCTACTTCCTACAACTCCCAGGATTCCCTTGTTTCTGAGATCACATTCATGACCAGCCGAACAGTGCCTCACTCCTGGGAATACTAACCCTTCACACCTGTTTGTGATCCACCTCTGTGTATGTACACCTGTTTGTGGTGCCACCTCGGTTAGCTGCAGGCCGGGTCGTTTGGCTGTTTGTTGTTTATCGTGATGGACTCTTTTTCGTCCCTTGTTTACTCTCCTGGTCTTTGTACTTTGGCTCCTGGATTGGTTGTTTACCTGGCTTTTGACCCTCGCTTGTTTTTTCACGTTTGCTCTCTGTCTTCCATGTACCCGGGAAAGCTCTCGCGGTTTTGAGCTGGCCTGGCCTTCAGGTGGCCATTCCTGTGGATTGTGGTTTTGTAAATCTGTGACGTCTGCCAGCGTCTGATTTGTTCCCCCAGCGCTACAGTGTCTATGTTGTGTTAACATGCGGGCGGTAGACAGACAGCAGCAGCAAACTGGAACATACAGGTGCACCCGGTACTATCAGATATCAGATCAATCAGTACTGCCAAAGCTCCCCTCTGATGATCATCACTGTCACTGTTGCAGGCTGCCCATGATTGCGTGTCACTGTCGGTCACATATCACTATGAGCATGTTTTAACAGAGTATGAATTAAACTTGTGGACTTTGTCGCCCCCTTTGGCCAAAGAAGGTACTGTCCTATAAACTCGGAACCAAACGCTGGAAAAAGCACTGGACTATCAAATCCTGTCGGTCTTGATTAGTGCACATTTCCATGGTTGCTTATCATCCTACTATACAGCTTGGGTACAAGCTGAAGGCCCTTGCAGATTTAATATGCGAATTAAATATATATTCCACCAAATATTAAACTGCTGGCTCTAATTACAGGTCCTCACACTCGTAAGGTGCTCGGACAATTGGCATTTTGGATTTAATTGAGCCATTTACTAACATGCAGAGATGTCTCCTGCCATTAATCATGTTTTGCCCAGTTTCCTAGAGGACACGATTCCCCGTTATTACAATATGAAAGATTTCTAATTGTGCTTCAGCAATTACCTCGAGCACTTTCTCCGGAGGCCCCGCGCTGGAACGACTGGCCTCTAATATTGACCTAAATGCATTTAATCAACTGGCTGAGGTTGCTAAGAAGGGTAATCACACTTGCAATTAAAAATGTATTACCGTCCCTTGTACGAGTTCCTCAACTGCCGAAAACAAGGAGCGGTTCCTGATTAGCGTCCTCGCACGGCTCCCACTCCATTACACTTCTGCAGAACATGCGAATGTGCAAATCAGCAAATCAAACAATACATTACATTACGCTTCGCTCCTCCGACAGGGTCTTTCACCCGGGGGTCTCGCCACACTGCTAATAGTGCAGAGCGTTACAATGAGCGGGGTGTGAATGGAAGAGCAGTGCATACGCACAGATAACTGAAACATCCTGTCTTTGTGTAAGGACGAGTTTCGGTGAACTAATATCATCGTTCCTTTCGGGAATTTGACTTAATAAAAATGCAGACGCTTCACTTGCCGGGCGGGCTTTAGAGGCGGGGCGAGATGGACAGTTATCACACTCATAAGTTATTACTTATGAAACACCCTTCTGCTGTTTTGACTGCTAACTGAAACACAATATCTGAAGCTGGATGGAGGCAAAGGTTTGTCCACATGCATTATAAACACTGGGAGGAGACCATGCAGACTCGCCCCCCAGCCCCCGAACCCACGGACCCCCCGGAGGAGAGGCTGAGACACATTGTATATGAGTATCTGTTTGCTTTAAGGTTTTATCTCTAATCCCGTGTTGGAATTTTTAGTCTTTGGTGCAGGTAAGGGAGATTTTCTGCCCAGAGATTCCCAGTCCGGTATCAGGAGGACCCTCCATCTCCTCCACTCAGGTCAGGTGACTAGTAGGATCAGGTGAGCTACGGCAGAAGAACACTACAGTTACATATGTTCTCAGGACCAGGGCCAGAAATGACTGCTTTAGCCCTGTATGCTATCAGGTATCAGGTATGGGCGCACGTTTCCAGTCCGTATAAGTTCCGCTCTCTTGGTTGATGGTGCATCGATGAAAATGTGTCTAAATGTGTGATCCAGCTCATTTCAGGGTGGCTCTCCAATGTGGAAGTGAGAACACAATGCCTTACAGGTCAGTGGTTTGATGTTCTAGACAGAAAAAAGCACCACGGAGTCACTGCTGTTATTTCTCAGAGTAAATAAGACTAAACTCAGCCTAAACTAAACCTAGACATACTGCACATTGCCCTCATCAAGAGACACTGTAAACTAAGCTAAACCAGAGACACTATAGACTAACCTAAAGTAATCCAGAGACACTGTGGACTAACCTAAAGTAATCCAGCCACTGTAGGTAAACCAAGACCAACCCAGAGACACTGTAGACTAACCTAAACTAATCCAGAGACACTGTGGACTAACCTAAAGTAATCCAGACACTGTAGATAAACCAAGACCAACCCAGAGACACTGTAGACTACCCTAACTAAGCCAGAGACACTGTAGACTAACATTAACTAACCCAGAGACACTGTGGACTAACCTAAACTAACTAACCTATACTAAATCAGAGACAGTGAAGACTAACCTAAACAGAGAAACTGCAGTGTATGGATGGTGGTGGTGTGTGTGTGTGTGTGTGTGTGTGTGTGTGTGTGTGTGTGTGTGTGTGTACATGTGAAGTGTGTGTATGTGTGTGCGTGAGCATGTCTCCGCCCTTCTGCACCCTGTAACTCTGATTGGCAGTTGCTCTCGATGTGCCTCCGTGAAGCAGAAAATATGGGCCGCATTGTGCCAGGAGCAGACGGCCATCGTCTAATCAGTTGTGATAGTGTCATAATTAATGGGATTTGTTAATTGGGTCTCTTGTCCCTGAGGGCGCTCGCCGTGAATATTCATGCAGGCTCCCGTTAACCTCGCGCTGCTCCGCCACTTCAAACATCACTTTTTTATTACTATTATTATTTTTACTTTACTGACTCTGTTGTCATCATCATCACCATGACAACAGACCTCAGAGCCGGTCTCTGATATGAACCTGGCAATCAGCATCTTCTACATGCTTAATACGGCGCATTCCCAGAATGCCTTTCGCCGGCAGACAGCCCTCTGCCAGCGGTTTCCATTTGCGGCCGGATGTTGCGGCACAGTAATTGTGTGGTGGAGTTTAAATGCGCCCGCGAGGGTCCGCTCAGGTTACATCAGGTCCCGCATTAGCGCCGTGCACTCGGCCAATCACGCGCGGCCTTCACATCTGGAGTGTGCGGCATGCAGTCCATTAGGCGCGGGCCAGAACAAAGTGTCTTACAGTGCGGCTCGAAAAGCTTCACTCAGATGAACAATCTGTACAATTTCTGTTCTCAGTTCATCCAATTTACCTCTAAACAGTATTCCTCATCCAGAGCAGAGACCTGGGGTCTGCGGGGGGCTCTTTATTGAGAACGAGCTTTGGTGTCCATTTTTAGTTTGTGCTGAAGGAAAATTTAAAGGCATTAACACTGCAGAGGGAGACATGTTCTCCTCTTCAGCCTCACACGCTGTTAGCACTGCTGCCTGTGTATCCAGTGCAATGGAAATAATCAGGAGTGGCAAAAGTTCCCCAAGATTCTCGCAGGGTAAACGTCACATAGCGCTGGAAACGGTAAAAGCTTAAGCTGAAATTAGCTGACAGCGAACAAACATTTGTTCCACAGTGCAACACTTACGCCTGTGTATTTGTCCCAGCAAACTGGGATAGAACAAAGACCCGTAACTACAGAATAAAGACCCTCAAGACCAGTAACTACAGAATAAAGACCGTCAAGACCCGTAGCTACAGAATAAAGACCCGTAACTGCAGAATAAAGACCGTCAAGACCAGTAACTACAGAATAAAGACCCTCAAGACCAGTAACTACAGAATAAAGACCGTCAAGACCCGTAGCTACAGAATAAAGACCCGTAACTGCAGAATAAAGACCGTCAAGACCAGTAACTACAGAATAAAGACCCTCAAGACCAGTAACTACAGAATAAAGACCGTCAAGACCCGTAGCTACAGAATAAAGACCGTCGAGACCAGTAACTACAGAATAAAGACCCATAACTACAGAATAAAGACCCTCAAGACCAGTAACTACAGAATAAAGACCGTCAAGACCCGTAACTGCAGAATAAAGACCGTCAAGACCAGTAACTACAGAATAAAGACCCGTAACTACAGAATAAAGACCCGTAACTACAGAATAAAGACCCGTAACTACAGAATAAAGACCGTCAAGACCAGTAACTACAGAATAAAGACCCATAACTACAGAATAAAGACCGTCAAGACCCGTAACTACAGAATAAAGACCCTCAAGACCAGTAACTACAGAATAAAGACCGTCAAGACCCGTAGCTACAGAATAAAGACCGTCGAGACCCGTAGCTACAGAATAAAGACCCGTAACTACAGAATAAAGACCGTCAAGACCAGTAACTACAGAATAAAGACCCATAACTACAGAATAAAGACCCGTAACTACAGAATAAAGACCCGTAACTACAGAATAAAGACCGTCAAGACCAGTAACTACAGAATAAAGACCCATAACTACAGAATAAAGACCGTCAAGACCCGTAACTACAGAATAAAGACCCTCAAGACCCGTAACTACAGAATAAAGACCGTCAAGACCCGTAACTACAGAATAAAGACCCTCAAGACCAGTAACTACAGAATAAAGACCGTCAAGACAAGTAGCTACAGAATAAAGACCGTCAAGACCCGTAGCTACAGAATAAAGACCCGTAACTACAGAATAAAGACCCGTAACTGCAGAATAAAGACCGTCAAGACCTGTAACTACAGAGTAAAGACCCTCAAGACCCATAACTACAGAGTAAAGACCCTCAAGACCCATAACTACAGAACAAAGACCAGTAACTACAGAATAAAGACCCGTAACTACAGAATAAAGACCCGTAACTGCAGAATAAAGACCGTCAAGACCTGTAACTACAGAGTAAAGACCCTCAAGACCCATAACTACAGAGTAAAGACCCTCAAGACCCATAACTACAGAACAAAGACCAGTAACTACAGAATAAAGACGCATAACTACAGAATAAAGACCCGTAACTACAGAATAAAGACCCTCAAGACCTGTAACTACAGAATAAAGACCTGTAACTACAGAATAAAGACCGTCAAGACCCGTAGCTACAGAATAAAGACCCGTAACTACAGAATAAAGACCCGTAACTACAGAATAAAGACCCGTAACTACAGAATAAAGACCGTCAAGACCCGTAGGTACAGAAGAAAGACCCGTAACTACAGAATAAAGACCGTCAAGACCCGTAGCTACAGAATAAAGACCTGTAACTACAGAATAAAGACCGTCAAGACCCGTAGCTACAGAACAAAGACCCGTAACTACAGAACAAAGACCCGTAACTGCAGAATAAAGACCCTCAAAACCTGTAACTACAGAATAAAGACCAGTAACTACAGAATAAAGACCCGTAACTGCAGAATAAAGACCAGTAACTGCAGAATAAAGACCAGTAACTACAGAATAAAGACCTGTATTGTAAGATGTGAGATCTTTTTACTTGCTAAGATAAAATCCTGTGCACATCAATCAGGGATGGACTGGACATCAGGAGGTCTGGGACTGATCGTGGTGGGCTGCTGTCTGCAGAGAAACTGCACTGGCCTGCCATATGTGCTGTACTGTTGTTTCTAATGTAGTGCCACATAAAGCGAGACCACCTGGGACAAACAGCATGAGCAAACGGCAGATACTGGAGGGCACGTAGCCAGACGCGTTAGGGGCCCGGTGTTTCCTCAGTACCTGCAAACTGCTGCCATAAATGCAAATGGCTGCTGCCTAAAGAAACACAAGTACCTCCATTTTCCCCGTATTCGTTTTTCTACATCATTTAAGAGCAGCAGCTGCTTTTACACCGCGGGAAGACTTCCTGACGGATGGACCAACATAAACACTCCCAGACTGCCTGGAATAAAACCCCTTCATGTGACCTTGCAGTGGAGCTGAAGAGGTAAAGAACCTCTCCTGAGAAGCTTCCTCTCTGAGAAATGTTAAAGTTTTATTTTAAATTCTCGTTTTGAGATTATTGTAAACTCAGTTTAAGATTATGTAAATTATTATTATTATTTGTGATTTTAGTCATTTCTGTTTACTCACTGTTTTAAATAATGTCTTGCTTCCTGTTGACACGCCTTGTAGTTCTCCCTATTCCAGTTCAGTGGCTGAGTCAATGAATTACATTTCCCAGGACCCTACAGGCGATCACATGACTCCTACATGTGCCATCTAAATCAACCCTAATCCACTTTCTCGGTCCTAGTTACCTGAACACTAGTGTTTCTACCGGTTCCTGATTTTACACCTGTAGGTATGTACACCTGTTTGTCTTGCCTGGTCTTTGTCAGGTACTGTAACTGTTCTCTCAGCGTACTGAGTGTCGGTTACCCGTGTTGCCTTGTTTGTGACTCTGTTGGATTTAGTGGTGTTGCTGGTTTGGATTTCCGGTTTTGGCTTCTGACCCTGGTTTGTTTGACGTCTCTTACCTTGCCCCATGTTTCGGGGACTCTTCCTTGGTTTGGACCATGGCCTGTCTCTGGATTACCTCTCTGTCTACACAGTGAATATATATATATAAAAACATGCTTGGAACAGGCCAAACCATCGGCCAGAGTCTGAAAACCTCTGGCTACTAGAATCACTTTAAGCATGTAAAATAATGCCTGCAAATAAGTCACTATCTAGTTACCTAGGCTAGGTGAGTTAGCATCACGGTAGTAATTCTAGGCCTATATATAAAGTGTGTGTGTGTGTGTGTGTGTGTGTTCCTTATTGCATTTATTTATTAATCTGTTTATTTCTTATCGTTTGTATTATGCTTATTTTCATTTTAAGTCCTTATTATTGTTATTGTTCTTTTCCAAAAGCTGTTTTATTTTATGTTTTATTTTGTTTCATTTCTCTCTATTCAATTTAAACATATGTTTAATCTGCTTAGTTTATTACATTGATTTGATTATTTAATGGGTTACAGTATCTTAAAATGAGCTTACAGTAGTTTTATAATTACAGTTTTAGGATATGTCCGCTTGATTTAAGACCATTTAATTTCCCAACATGAATCTTTGGGTGTGTACCGTTGTCTGTCCAACATGGCGGAGATGAAGATATTTTCAGAGGACAGTATTAACGAAGTCTATCACTGCAGCTGTATTACGTTTGTAATCTAGATACGGTACCTGTACATCACACACGTCTGCCTTTAATGCACATCTCCAGTTCAAGTCTCTCACTCTTTAGGTCTGGACTTTGTGGACCCTACCAAGCGTAGACCTTCAGGAGGGCTATTGGGCTGTAGGGTGGTCCATGGCTGTAGTTCCCAGTCCAGCACTAATACCAGCATTCTGTGTATTTAGCTGAGAATGCTAATCCAAAATAAAGGGTGGTACGTCGTGTGTCTGTGCTGCAGTGTTGTGGACTGGGCGTGCTTACCTCCGTATGCAGATGCTCGGAGATACAGGTCCAGACAGACAGCCGATCCGTCACTGTCCACGTACGCCGGTTGCTGCGTGTAGTGACGGCTAATCGCTCAGTGTCCATTCTGACACAGCCTGGCTCGCTGCCATCCACTCTCAGCTGGCGCGTGGGAGGGCAGGTCAGCCCCGAAGAGAGCGGCCGTTTGTGGCGCAGGGACAGCAGGGTGAGCCAGGGTAGAAGGACAGTACAGGACGAGCGCTAACCCGGCTAGCAGAAGTGAAGCCAAATTTAGCTTAGCTTCGTGAAGGACACTGTACACGGGCAGGATTAGAAGGGGCTTCCAAATAAAACAGGGAAGGTTAACCAGAACAGGACACCGTCACTGCCACCGCTAACACACCGCTAGCATCAGCACATCTGCACCGCTTCACTCTCCAGCTGCAAGGCTTTGAGTAAAGAGCATCAGATGGAATTTAGAATAACCAAGCAGTTCATTAATATGTGGGGATAATTTACACTACGGAGAACATGTTTCACATTTTACTGAAGTCTGGTTGCTTTATCTGCCTGGAACCAGATGCCGGGGAACCTTATTTTAAAGTTCCACTGGAACAGTAAAGAACCAGTGCAGTAAAATAAAACTTTCAGCCGCACTGTACGAGTACACTCGACCCTGTGCTCCTGTTTTAGACGCCTCCAGCTTTAAAATGCTGTAGATTATGTTTCATAACCCCATAAAATATAACCTAATGTAAAAGGCGGACTAACTGTTATCACGGTGGTCCGTATTAATGCAGGAGATGCCAAAGAGAGGGATAGAGTGTGTTTACCTGCACTCAATCTGATAACTGCAGAAAATCAGATTTTGTGAGTAATCTAAGTAAACAGATAATGAGGAAACTCAGACAGTAATCAGACTTGGTGATCAGCCAATAAACTCGCCGAATAAGACGTGACATAGGTGTAATGTAAAACTCATAAGGCAGCCTGCTTTTTCTGACCCCACAAGCTTTAGTCCTACATAATCAGACTGAGAACAGTGGAGGAAATCAGAGTAAGGGTTTACACATGTACAGGTGCAGACAGACAGCTGATCCGCCACTCTCCGCTGGCTCGTGGGAGGAGAGGGGGCGGTTGTGGTGCAGGGTCCGCAGGCTGAGTGGGGTAGAAGGACACTATAGTAGCAGACTGAGACCAGTGAAAGAAATCAGAGTAAGGGTTTACCTGCACTGATAGGGGTCTGGGTTCGAGTCCCAGCTGGTCCCAGCCTCCTTTCTGTGTGGAGTTTGGAGTTTCTCCCTGTGTCTGAGTGGGTTTCCTCCCACATTCCAAACACATGTCAGGCTGCTACATGTCCTCCCTGGGTGTGACTGAATGTGTGCGAGTCAGTCCTGCCCTGGCACAGGGATGGGTTCCAGCTTCCCTTACGAACCAGAAGGATGAGTGGCTAAGAAGAGGAATAAACGAATGACTGAGCTGAAATCCAGCCCTCTGTGTTTGATCTCTTGGTCAGATGTGTAGACCTTACCCTGATCTAAGAAACGAGCATGCTCACATGACCACCTGGATAACCAGGGAATTGCCGAATGGGATTATCGATGCCATGTAAACACTTGCAAGGTGATTAGTGGTACATCTATTGAGCTGTGCTTGACTGATCCACACAGAATGAGAATTGGTCATTTTGTTCTGTACCTATACCCAACACAGTACCATTAGCACCACTTGGACTGAACATAGGGTTCTGTAAAACCTGAGAACAGAATTTAGAACCAAATATTGAGCAGTTTGACCTCCAGATTTGACCCATCCCTGCAGTGAAGCACCTACACAGGCACACTAGAGGGCACACTAGCAGTACCTTACCCAGTAGCACATCCAAGAGACCCATTTTATTTTAGGGGTTTGAACCCATGACCTACAGGTCAGCATCTCACCGCTCTTCTACTACTCTTCTTCTAAGATGGCAGCCAAAAGCTTCACCTCAGTACTGAACGTACCACCAGAGCTGTTTCCAGAAACCACCATTTGAGCCGATACTTCCAAATGAACTGGTCACAGAACTTTGTAGAGGAATAATGTGAATACAGGATTAGCACGTTTCTACTGGGCTGTGTTTTTACCCAACACGGACGTTTACATCATTTTTGGTCATGTGATTGCACCGCATTCTCAATTCCCAGATGGTTACAGAACATGTACTGGACCAGAGAAGAGAAGCTGGCCAGATATGAATAAATGACGAAAACAGCAGAAACTGTACAAAAGCTCAGCCAATATGAAACTTTGCACAAGGAGACTAAACACGGAGTAGCAGCACTCAGAAACCAACACCAGACAACTTCTGCCTGGAATATCACACAGACGTGTTTCTCAAACAAAATCGATCCGATCTCCACCGAGTTTGGTAAAAAACAGATGGTAATACGCTCCTCAGATTTCTCACAGCATCGCCAACACGGCCACCAACACGGACAGCGATAACACCTCAGAGCATCTCTGAAAATGAGCCCAGAGCACATGTACTGTACCAGCCAAAAGTTCAGACACAGCTCCTCATAGCAGGTTCTCCTCAAAGCAGTTCTCCTCAAAGCAGGTTCTCCTCAAAGCAGGTTCTCCCTCTTTGTATCTTAAAGCTTCACTGTAGAATAAAAGTGAAGACACCAAACTATAAACTAGCCCTCATAGAATTATACAGTCTACCTTAAACCCTCCAGAATGGAATTATACAATCCACCTTAAAACCTCCAGAATGGAATTATACAGTCCACCTTAAAACCCTCTGATGGAATTATACAGTCCACCTTAAACCCCTCCAGAGTGGAGCTGTACAGGAGGATGGAGCAGCTTCCTTACCCTGCAGTGGAGCTGATAGAACAAGGTTTATTACTAAGCAGGTTTGGAGCGATTCTATTGGTCGGTCCATCATGAATATTCACTAACCTGAAAGGAGAACTAGAGCTTTTACACTGTGCAGAAAAAGAGATCAAAGTTTTTACACCACAAAAGATGATGAAGGTGAAGTAGAGGTCAGAGAGAGACTGAGAGAGAGAGAGACAGAGAGAGAGGTCAGAGAAAGACAGAGAGAGAGGTGAGAGAGAGATCAGATGAGTATAGCTCAGGGCTGAAGCTTTAGAGTGGCGATGGTGTTCAGCACAGCTCCTCTGTTTGGTACCTCCAGATTTCTCAGCACACTGACAGCCCCCAATATACTCCTAGAGTAATCCAGACTCCCCAACCTCCCCACCAATCACACTAATGGACCGGCCACACCCTTTAAGCTCCGCCCTGTTTGTATCGGCTGTGAGACGTAAGCTCAGAGTGAACTCCGTTTCCCATCCTTGTATACTGTCCCGCTGTCCTGTGCAGTGTGTAATGCCTTGTGCTTCTATATTCAGTACACGTATTGACTGGTGTATACAGTACTGTGTCCTCTGTCCTCTGTCTGTGAGTCCGTCTACACTGTCTGCAGTCTTGTATATATGATGTGCTGATGTCATGCGTGTATGAAGCCTGAAAAAGCACATGTTGGTTCTGTGTTGAAACAGATCATATGACCACATGTAAGCCAGACCAGGAGAAATGATAGTCCCTGATTGTTTCGGTGTCTGGATGCTGGTTTCCTCGTGCACATATGCAGCACCAGTCAGAAGTGTAGGTACACCACTATCGTTACCACAAACTATAGTTTGGTGTCTTCACTTCTTTTCTACAGTAGAGCTTTAATATACACAAAGGAGAACCTGCTATGAGGAGAACCTGCTATGAGGAGAACCTGCTATGAGGAGATGCCTGATAGGGCTTGTATAAATCTTTGGATGGCTGCTCAACATCTACAGAGAGTGGATGTGATAATAAGGTCATAACACTCACACCTATTACTGTTTGGTAAAGTAAACCGAGGAAATTATAGTTATTAGAGGGTAATTACCGGTTATTAATGAATAATTATTAATTATTGATGGTAATTATGAGTTATTAATGCATAATTACTATGAGTGGTGGGTAATTAACAGTTGTTAATAAATAATTATTATTGATATGTAACTACCATTTACTAATAAATAATTACTATAACTGATATGTAATTACCGGTTATTAATGAATAATTACTATTATTGATGGGTAATTACAGGTATTAATTAATAAATACTATTACTGACGTGTACTTAACAGTTATTAATGAATAACTACTAATATTGATATGTAATTACCAGTTATTAATGAATAATTATTACTTACTGATGGGTAATAACCAAAGTGAAGAGAGTTGGACAGACCAGTCAGAGTGAACCCGGTTCCGATGGATGGTTCACCTCTATAAGAGCACCTTCAGATCTAATCTTCTGAAGTCTTTGATTCCCCCAGAGCTCGAATGATGTTCAGACCTGGCCATTAAGACGGCGATCGGCTTTATCCCGGCGTTCCTGGCTGCATTCAGTGGTCCGTACGTGGTGGTTCTGGTGTTGCACTGTGGAAACAGGCTGTGAATACATCCAGATACAGAGGCATAAAGGGCTGAAAGACGACTCATCAGACCGTGTTACTGTTTCTGCTGGAGGAATTCAGCGTCTGCTGCTTTCATGTGTCCGTGTGGCCTTGAATGGGGAAGCTGTATGGATGAAAGCTCTTCCATACGCTCCGGCTTTGTGAAGCTCTCGGCGAGAGTGGGCACTCATTCAGTTCATGTTTATGTTTCATAATCATCCTGTGGAGCTCTGTTTATTCCTAATGTTGTCGTGATCGCTTTGTTGACATAATGAAACACATTTCTGAAGATAAATAACCCGGAGTCTAAAGCTCCGCCCACGTGTTTCTGTGTTCATCGGTTAGTTTCCCCTTCCAGTCACACAGAACCAATATTTTAGGGAGTGCGGGTGTGTGGGGAAGGAGGATAAAGGTGACCAGGATCAATAACTGATGATAAATTTAGACTGATATGATCAATATTTATTGAGCTACACATACAGAAGTCTGTCTCTCAGTATGGCGTCGGGCCGCTGTGTTCGCTAACCCAACACGGCAGACGTCTCGGTATGGAGCTGTAGAGGTTCCTGATGGAGTCCTGTGATAATCCATCCCATGCAGCCTGAACATCCTCACACAGTTCCTGCAGATGGTGCGGTAGGGGTGGAGGTGGAGGGACACCAGGCCTTCTGGACGTGTGACTACAGACCGTCCATCTTGGTGCTGACCACGGTGCCTCCACACACGGGTTCGTTGGGCGCCTCCACCAAGACTAAAGCGGGACTCGTCACTGAAGATGACCTGCTGCCATTCTGAGTCACTCCATGACAGTCTGGTACGACACCACTGCAGTGTTTGGTGACGGTGACGTGGTGTTAAGGACAGTCGTGGTAACGGTCTGTGTGCATGTAGTCCTGTGTGGTGCAGCCGTCTGCCGATGGTGCTGCACTAACAGGAGGACTCATGGAGGACACCACTGCTCACTGGAGGTCTGTACTGGTGGTGTTGGGTCAGTCAGGTACAGAGGTAAGACCCACCCTTGCTCACGTCACATGTGCGGCCGAGTGTGGAACTTTAGTCTCACCATGTCACACCTACACACCGAGTTTCGGTCCTGTGGGCTGACTCCTGGGTGCAGCTGTTACCTGGACGATGAGTCCCTCTCACTGCCATGTGCTGGTATAAAGGTACATCATATTAAAACATTCCTGGGTGACAGCAGCCGCCGCCCGGACGCCATGTTGGATTGGGATTGAGAATCTGTATAATCTGAGAGAATATTTCTGCTGGAATCCAGCAGCCCTGATCTCGTAACAAACACATCAAAGTGAAGGTAATCGCTGCCGGCAGCAGACAGGAAGATGTGTCTAGGGTGGAGGTGTTTCCTGAAGAGGCAGGTGTGTACAGTACGCCTGCGGGCCGGACCTAACCGGGTCTCTGTAGACGCCTCCTAACCCTTCACCTTTGGAATCAACCGCAGTGACGGCGTTCTATCACGTGTTCAGTTCTCTCTCTCTCTCTCCCCCTCCCTCAATCCCTCCATCCCTCTCCCTGCCTCAATTTGCCCCTCCCTCTCTCTCTCTCTCTCTCTCTCTCTCTCTCCATCCCTCCCTCCTTCTCTCTGTCCCTCCCTCCCTACCTCTCTCTCTCTCTCTCTCTCTCTCTCTCTCTCTCTCCATCCCTCCCTCCTTCTCTCCGTCCCTCCCTCCCTCTCTCTCTCCCTCTCTCTCTCTCTCCCCCTCTCTCTCTCTCTCTGAGTGTTTGTATGCGGAGATGTAATTGTTTTTGTCAGTTATTTATTTATTCATATGTTTAGAAAAGTCGAAATGCACCTTTTGTGTTGGAGCGGTTTTGGGAATACTGTATTCTGTATAAGGGTGAATTATTCAGACTTCCAGGTATGCAGAAAATAAAGGTCTGCTAAATTACTGTAGGCTAAACGGGTATTAGCTAAACCGCTGTAGGCTAAACGGGTGGAGCTAAACAGCTGTAGGTTAAATGTGTGGAGCTAAACTGCTGTAGGCTAAATGTATGGCGGTAAACCGCTGTAGGCTAAACGGGTGTTAGCTAAACCGCTGTAGGCTAAACGGGTGTAGCTAAATAGCTGTAGGCTAAATGTGTGGAGCTAAACTGCTGTAGGCTAAATGTATGGCGGTAAACCGCTGTAGGCTAAACGGGTGTTAGCTAAACCGCTGTAGGCTAAACGGGTGGAGCTAAACAGCTGTAGGCTAAATGTGTGGAGCTAAACTGCTGTAGGCTAAATGTGTGGAGCTAAACTGCTGTAGGCTAAATGTGTGGAGCTAAACTGCTGTAGGCTAATGTGTGGAGCTAAACTGCTGTAGGCTAAATGGGTGAAGCTAAACCGCTGTAGGCTAAACAGGTGGATTTAAACTGCTGTAGGCTAAACAGGTGGGTTTAAACTGCTGTAGGCTAAGCGGGTGGATTTAAACTGCTGTAGGCTAAACGGGTGGATTTAAACTGCTGTAGGCTAAGCGGGTGGATTTAAACTGCTGTAGGCTAAACGGGTGTTAGCTAAACTGCTGTAGGCTAAACGGGTGTTAGCTAAACTGCTGTAGGTTAAATGTGTGGAGCTAAACTGCTGTAGGCTAAATGTGTGGCGGTAAACCACTGTAGGCTAAACGGGTGGAGCTAAACTGCTGTAGGCTAAATGTATGGCGGTAAACCGCTGTAGGCTAAGCAGGTGTTAGATAACCGCTGTAGGCTAAACGGGTGAAGCTAAACCACTGTAGGCTAATGGGTGGAGCTAAACTGCTGTAGGCTGCTGTAGTGGGGTAGTTTCAGGCTCCAGGAAAGCGTTCCCACACAGAGTACACATATGATATATGGGACGCTGCGTATTCCTGAACATCTCGGGGTCCTGCGGGCTCGCTGTGTCCCTCACAGTCGTGTCCCCGCGCCGTGCTGTTTGAGCTTCCACCCTGAAGATCATTCTGAAGATGTTTGTTCAGTTTAGCTCCTGAATCTTTTATTCTGCTGTCAATAAATGATAGGAGTAAATGATTCATTTAGCGGTAAGCGTTAGCAAACAGCGCTGCGGCCTGTCCGTGCGCCTGCTACAGCGCAGCCTTTTGTTTATTTTATTGCGCGGGAGGTTTGGTACGTTTAGTGCAGAAGGACTGAAATCCCACTCGCGTCCTTCAGCTGAATATTTCATGTCTGACTGCTTTCGAGAGAGCGAGGCACAAACCCGGCTCTTAGAAAAACCTAAACCCAGACAGATGCAGCCGTCGCCCAATTCTCTACACAGCTCGGAGTTCCGCTCACGCCGCGTGTCTGTTTGTGTGTGTGGGTGTGTGCGGGGGGCGGGGGATGTGGATTAAAGGGTCAGTGTGTGTGTGATGAGAAATGCTCAGTGGTGCATGGAGCGCCTCTTATTTGTTGAAGATTCAAATGGAATGGAATATTCCATTATTCCATTATTCATGCTCCATAGGTGCTGATACTCCATCCCATAATGAGTTTAACCCACGATTTCTGTCTCTGCATATATTAGCCTATTGTTCTGTGCAAACAATTATTACTATTACCAATTATTATTATTATTATTATTATTATCATCAAACAATATTATTATTGATAAAAATGATTATTATTAATTGTCATTATCTGTTAATACTGTGTCCGGTTTGAGTGACACTGACTCCACCCCCTCTTCTGCAGGGGTGTGTCCTGATGTCACTACACACTCTCTCATTTTACTCTCACCTGATTCACATGCTGATCAGACGAGGATCATCTCGCAGACATCCAGCTAACAGTGCTAACAGCGCTAACAGTGCTAACAGCGCTAACGTTACTGTGGATTTTGCAGCATGAATAAGAGCAAGAGCTATCTAGAACATGACATCTCTGTTAATATATTTCCTCAGCTGTTAACATTAGCTAGAACTAAACACCAAGAACTATGTAGAACTATTAATGTTAGCTAGGGCTAAATGTCCAAACCTATCTAGAACCTATCATCTCTGTTCATATATTTCCTCAGCCCGTTAATGCTGCCTAGTGCTAAACACCAACAACTATCTAGAGCACTGCAATATCTAGAGTACTTTTCAAGGTATTAGCGTTAGCTAGTGCTAAATTACAAAAACTGCCTAGAACTTTACATAGCCATTAATATATTACCTCAGCTGTTAGCATTAGCTTGTGCTAAGTGTGTTGGGGTCCTCGGCGACTGTTAATGCAGAACAGTTCTCTGATGTCTTCTCTTTCAAGAGGCTATGCTGTCATGGAGTGACATTGAGTCATCTTCAGTGACGAGTCCCGCTTTAGTCTTGGTGGAGACGCCCAACGAATCTGTGTGTGGAGGCACCGTGGTCAGCAGCAAGATGAGTGGTTTGGTGTCACACGTCCAGAAGACCTGGTGTCCCTCCACCTCCGCCCCTACCGCACCATCTGCAGGAACTGTGTGAGGATGTTCAAGCTGCATGGGATGGATTATCACAGGACTCCATCAGGAACCTCTACAGCTCCATACCGAGACGTCTGGCGTGTTGGGTAAGCGAACTACAACAGCCTGTTTAACTGTAAAGGATAAACAGGCTGGAAAACCATTATGTAGACATTAATTATGAGCGGAACATAAATACACACCGAGTGTATCAGCGGAGCTCAGAGGAGAAAACACCAAACAGAAAGAATTAAAATTTGGGCTTTTTAACTGTAATTAATTCTCATCGTAGCTGCTTTGTAATGCAGCGTTCGAGATGCACTTAATTGATTTTAATTTAATTTAAATTCCAATCACAGCGCGACCTGCTGCTGCTGCTGCGTACTCCACTGTTTACAGCGGGAACAACACAATACCGCAGGAACTCCGAGCAGCTCCAGCGCGGGAGAGTAAAACCGAATTATACGTGTATTAAAGCTAATCAGTCTGTAAAGCAATAATGATCCAATAAAATCAATCATTTCCAAAGCTTCGGTGAGGACTCCGTCCAGACTGCACTGCTTTATTGTTCACTCCGAGGCTCATTTGAAGCTCCTTCAGCGTCATTAAGTGGAATTTTATCACTGTTTCTCTTCACGTCTTCAAACCTGGCTTTCCCAGAATGCACCTCCACACCTGAGCAGCAAAGCCACTGACGCAAAACCCAACAAAACCTGAAGAGAAAAAAAAAAACGCTCGGTAATGAAGCGCGCGGCTTATCGAGCAGCCGCATGTAGCACAGCTTAGATCAGAGAAAACACAGCTGCCGTTTGGGAGCCGTCCAACAGCCGGCATTCAGAGTCACCCACCGGAAACACCGCCAAAAATCCGCCTCAACATTTCTGAGCCGGGCGGCAAAGTTGGCTCTACTTTTACATCGGAGGACTAAAGAGCACTTGAAGGAAGTTCAGAGTTGCAAGATGCAGGATTTTAGTGAAAAAGCATCCACTGGAGGGAAATCTGTTCCCACTGAAAGGCCATTATTATCAGCTGGACACAACATTATCCTAACACGCTACAAAATCCTTCAGAAGTGGGCTGAAGCCAAGCTAATGAAAATGTGCGCTGAGATAAATCACTGATCTGAAACCACGGACGCCCCTCCTGCTGCATTAGGAGTTTGGGATTTTGTGCTTACAGGGAATTTGCTGATGGATAAAAGCCTGAAATACTTTGATGACCTTGCAGGCAGCCATGCTTCAGAATGAGCTGGTGCTAATGCTCCTCTGGAGCCAATAGGAGGAACTTCTGAAATTCCATTCTCCGAGCAGAGCACTCCGTCTCAGGGACGAAGGTCATCATGATAATGATGGGGACGGTGATGATGGGGAGGTAAGTGGTGATGATGGGGGTGATGCTGATAATGATTACAGTGGTGATGATGGTGGTTAAGATGGTGATGATGGTGATGATGTAATAATGATGGCGATGTAAGTGTTGATAAAGGTGATGGTGGAGATGATAATAGTTATAGTAGTGATGATGGCGGTTAAGATGGTGGTGGTGATGATGATGATGATGATGATGATGATGATGATTATGATGATGATCATGGTGCCAGTGTTGATTATGGTGATAATTATTGTGATTATGGTGAGGTAAGTGGTGATGGTGGTGATGACAGTGATTGTGGTTAAGATGGTAATGGTGACAGTGATGATGATGATGATGGTAATATTGGTGATAATTAGAAAGTGATGATGATGATGATGATGATGATGATGATGCAATAATGATGGCGATGTAAGTGTTGATAAAGGTGATGGTGGAGATGATAATGGTTATAGTAGTGATATTGGCGGTTGAGATGGTGATGATGATGGTGGTGGTGATATTGGTGATTATTTGAAAGATGATGATGACGATGATGATTATGATAATGATCAGGGTGTCATTGTTGATTATAGTGATGATTATGGTGAGGTAAGTAGTGATGGAGGTGATGACAGTGATGGTGGTTAAGATGGTAATGGTGACAGTGATGATTATGGTAATAATAGTAATGGTGATTATGGTGACAGTGATGGTGATTTTGTGATTATGGTGGTTATAGGGACTTATCTTAGTCTCAGAGAACTGATATCCAGGGTTCGGTTCTCAGTCTGAGAGAACTGATACTCAGGGTTCGGTTCTCAGTCTGAGAGAACCGGTACTCTGCGCTCTCTGGTGTTCCACCTTTTGCTGTTTATTTGAATATTTTTGCATCACTGAAACGACATCTCATCCCAGCTGCTGATTAATAAACAGCTTGACGCCGACATCATCATCTGCATTCAGGTCACTCAGCTTCTATTAGCTCACACAGAACAAAGTCCTTTAGAACAGAATACTGCGAGAGATGATTGTTCTGCTCTACAAACCAGCTCGGTGCTTTCACAGACTCATCTCTAATCTGTTTAATAGAGTTGAAGACATTTCAAATGATCCAGAGGCGTGTGTAGAAAGACTTCAGCAGGTAAAATCAAATCATCTACCTCAGAGAAAACGGAGTGAGCGACTTCCACCTACATCCCTCAGTGAATCACTGAATCAGTTCGGGTCACTGTGTACGTGCTGTTTCGAGGCTGCATGTTCATGTTTGTGACAGAGACCAAGAACACCTGAAAGAGCAGTAAAAAAAAAAACTAATGGATATTTGAATAATAATTAATTATAATAGTATAATAGTCTGATGAAAACGTCTTTGAAAATGAAAAAAAAAAAACATAAAAATGTCACAACCTAATGTACCTAATTTATACCTAAATTTAAATAAAATAAATTGTATTTTATTTTAATAAATTTAAATTAACTTTACCCAAAATTTAAAGCTAATCTCAGGAAAGACCAGTGTGGACCATGCCTCATTGTAAACAACTTTCCGAAGTCCTCCAAAGATTTCTGAAGATGCATGTGTTTGGACCAAGCCTAGTAAGGCACCGCTGAAGAGCTGCGTGTACACACTGTCTACAAATGGAGAACATTCAGGACTGTTTATAGAACTTCATCCCAACTGTGAAGCAGGGTGGAGGGAGCATTTTGGTGGGGGGCTTCTCCTTAATGTCTTGCGAGAGAATGTGAGGGCAGCAGCCCTTGACCTTGAAAGAGGCGCTGGGTAGACAATAGAGGACAATGACCCAAAACACACATGTAAATCAACTAAAGAACATCTGGAACAGAAGCTCCATGCTTCGGAACGAACCCACTCGCTAATCTGTAACGTGAAACTACTTAAATCAAATATATACGACGTAAGAAAAGCATGGGTCCTGGTCTGGACAGGTCAGGTGTGGAAACTCCCTAAAGAAATGGGTTCTAAACTGTTCCTGTGGAACCTGATACATGTTTACATAGATGCCCCCTGGACTCTTTGGCCCTACGCTGCAATACGTTAATGTCTTTACCATGTCAGTCCATGCAAGGCTGACTAAACCAGGAGGCTGCAGGATCAATGGCTCTATGATTATATCTCTCCACCAACTCATTTTTATATCCAGGCCTTTATGATCAGGGCTCTATGTAGTTACAGACGAGCACAAAGAAGTTTCATCTCCAGTTCATACGAGTCTCCATAGTTATACTCACTGCTAGACGCTGAAGAGAGGAGTGTGTATCAGCGTTAGGCTTACATGAACTGAATTACTAATGTGGCTGAGAATAATTCACTGTACTGAGGACAGGGGTGGAAATCCCAATCTCAGAAGAAGTACCGTCACTTCAGTGATCATTTACTGGAGTGTTTTTAACGGTATCCATAAAGGAAACATTAGAAACCCTAAAACATATATATGACCATATTTACGAATAAGAATAAAATTATGCTATACTGTACCAAAACAACCAAATACACCTGCTCAGTCTCACCTGTGAAAAGGTAACTCCTGAGATCTGTTCAGTCTCACCTGTGAAAAGGTAACTCCTGAGATCTGTTCAGTCTCACCTGTGAAAAGGTAACTCCTGAGATCTGTTCAGTCTCACCTGTGAAAAGGTAACTCCTGAGATCTGTTCAGTCTCACCTGTGAAAAGGTAACTCCCAAGATCTGTTCAGTCTCACCTGTGAAAAGGTAACTCCCGAGATCTGTTCAGTCTCACCTGTGAAAAGGTAGCCCCTGAGATCTGCTCAGTCTCACCTGTAAAAAGGTAACCCCTGAGATCTGTTCAGTCTCACCTGTGAAAAGGTAACCCCTGAGATCTGTTCAGTCTCACCTGTGAAAAGGTAACTCCTGAGATCTGTTCAGTCTCACCTGTGAAAATGTAACCCCTGAGATCTGCTCAGTCTCACCTGTGAAAAGGGTAACTCCTGAGATCTGCTCAGTCTCACCTGTGAAAAGGTAACTCCCGAGATCTGCTCAGTCTCACCTGTGAAAAGGTGACTCCTGAGATCTGTTCAGTCTCACCTGTGAAAAGGTGACTCCTGAGATCTGTTCAGTCTCACCTGTGAAAAGGGTAACTCCTGAGATCTGTTCAGTCTCACCTGTGAAAAGGTAACCCGAGATCTGCTCTGTCTCTGCCTGAGGTTGAGCTGCCAGCCACTCTGTTTTAATCAGGGCTGTGGAACTGGGGTGTGAACTGATCTCAGACCTGCAGCACATTATAAACATATTAAGGTTCTAAAGGTCCTGAACACTGAGAGGAGAGCTGTGTTGGGTCATTAGCGCACCCCCCCGAGGGTGTAAACTCGAGGGCGCGCTGTGTTCTGAATGAGCTGCAGATTGGAAGCGTTAGAACCCCACAGTGCCAGTTACAGAGGCAGCGACACACACACACGCAGAACAGCACGAGACACACCACCTTCGTCATCATCACCATCAGCGTGGGGCCAGGCCCGCACATCTGGCCAGATCACAACCAACTCACAATCACTCCGCTCCTCTGTGGAGGAGGAGGGTTCAGGCTTCATTCAGGCTGCTGATTGGACAAGACTTCAGTGACATCATTTATGAGATTCTATGAACCATGAGGTCAAACCGCACAGTACGAAATACAGTAGATCAGATCATAACCAGAGTTATCTGTCTATCTGTCTATCTGTCTGTCTATCTATCTATCTAATCTGTCTGTCTGTCTATCTATCTATCTATCTATCTATCTATCTATCTATCTATCTATCTAATCTGTCTATCTGTCTGTCTGTCTGCTGGTCTGTCTGTCGGTCGGCTGGCCAAGCTACCTAATCATCAGTCTTTCCATCTGTCTAGCTGTCTGGCCATTTGAGTCTATCTAGCTAGCTAGCTATGTAACTGTCTGTCTGTCCGTCTGTCTATCTATCTATCTATCTATCTATCTATCTATCTATCTATCTATCTATCTATCTATCTGTCTATCTGTCTGTCTGTCTGTCTATCTGTCTGTCTGTCTGTCTGTCTGTCTGTCTGTCTGTCGGTCTGTCTGTAGGCCGGCCAAGCTACCTAATCATCAGTCTTTCCATCTGTCTAGCTGTCTGGCCATTTGAGTCTATCTATCTAGCTAGCTATGTAACTCTTTGTCTGTCTGTCTGTCTCTCCGTCTGCCTGCCTGCCTGCCTATCAATCGGTCTGTCTGTCTGTCTATCTATCTATCTATCTAATCTGTCTGTCTGTCTGTCTTTTTGTCTGCCTGCCTGCCTGCTGGTCTGTCTGTCGGTCAGCCGGCCAAGCTACCTAACCATCAGTCTTTCCATCTATGTAGCTGTCTGGCCATTTGAGTCTATGTAGCTAGCTAGCTATGTAACTCTCTGTCTGTCTGTCCGTCTGCCTATCTATCTGTCTATGTAACTACCAAACTTAATTAGAATTGTCTGGCTGTCCAGCTGACAGACAATGGCCTGGCCTGTCCATTTATTTATCTAGCTATCTATCTAGCCCTCTGTCTGTCTGTTGTCTGTTTGTCTGAATGACTATGTAGCTAGCAGGTTACTGTTTGTCTGTTATCTGTCTGTCTGTCTGGATCCTGTATTTCAGTATGATTTAGATTGACTCAGTTACTCAAACAAAGATATTTACCGTGTGTTATTGAATTTAATATATCAATTAAAACGGATTCCACCATTCCATAATGAACCTCCGCCTACAGACTGGTGTTCCTTTGCCTCTATGTTTCTCCTGTTATCTCTCTCTCTCTCTTTCTCTCTCTCTCTCTCTCCCTGTGGAGGTGGGAGAGGTCTGCGGTGTGAATCTGCTCTCAGTAGGCTTTATTCAGTGAAACCTCATGAACGAGCTCCAAGTGTGGGATGATGTCGAGGCTGTGTTTGAATGGCGGAGACACCAGCCGAGCCTGCGGGCCTTCAGAGATCAGCTGGGCCTGCCAAGCGCTCTCCGACATGGGGGGGGGGGGGGCAGTCAGAACACCGCGTCCTCTCTGAGGA